>BGPT01001512.1:86325-117334 GCA_003297045.1 Symbiodinium sp. clade C Y103
CAATGGCTTGGAATTAGAATTTATGGCATATAGAAACTTCAATTTATAGATAGAAAAGTGTGAAACCTGGAAATATCAAGTGAATTGGAAGTATAACATTTTGGAAACACGTTTCTATGTACCTGTCCATATATCCCATGCGTGTCAAAGTTTGTTTGTTTCTGTCCCCGGCTGGGACGAGCATTCTTGGCCAATTGCTTGCCATATCCGACCAGGCTGAAAATCAAGACCTCAAGCCACTGATATGGTGCATCACAGGTCATAGTTTTCCCCCTGAGATTTTGCCATGACTCAGGTGATATCCCCTAAGGACATAGTTTCGCAGCCCGGTGGCCGAGGTTGATGATCTTGATTAAGGGGATGCTCGTCGCCTGTCGTTCGGTCTTTTTTACCCTCCTGTGCCTTGGCAGTTGGGCGTGCTGCTTGGGGTGGTTTCCTATGTCGACACATTAATGTTTGGCAAACCAAATTGTAAACTTCCGCGCAAACCCCACAGTTCGCCCACACATCATTTAAGGGAATCTTAGACATGTTTCTAGGGTATCATCAAAATCCCACCACCGTTAAACTTTAATGTTCAAGGGAATCTTCAACATGTTTCGAGGGTATCATCAAAATCCCACCCCCGTTAAACTTTAATGTTCAAGGGAATCTTCAACATGTTTCGAGGGTATCATCAAAATCCCACCCCCGTTAAACTTTAATGTTCAAGGGAATCTTCAACATGTTTCTAGGGTATCATCAAAATCCCACTCCTGTTAAACTTTCACGTTCAAGGGAATCTTCAACATGTTTCTAGGGTATCATCAAAATCCCACCGCCGTTAAACCTTACTGATATGTTCAAGGGAATCTTCAACATGTTTCGAGGGTATCATCAAAATCCCACCCCCGTTAAACTTTAATGTTCAAGGGAATCTTCAACATGTTTCTAGGGTNTCAAAATCCCACCCCCGTTAAACTTTAATGTTCAAGGGAATCTTCAACATGTTTCTAGGGTATCATCAAAATCCCACCCCCGTTAAACTTTAATGTTCAGGGAAATCTTCAACATGTTTCTAGGGTATCATCATGATGTTGATGATGATGATGATGACGATGATGATGACGATGATGATGATGATGATGATGATGATGATGATGAGGATGACGATGACGATGGTGATGGTGATGGTGATGGTGATGATGATGATGATGATGATGATGATGATGATGATGATGATGATGATGATGATTTTGATGATGATGATGATGATGATGATGATGATGATGATGATGATTTTGATGATGATGATGATGATGATGATGATGATGATGATGATGATGATGATGATGATGATGATGATGATGTAACATTCACCGCACGGGCACGGGTCCCCTAGCCGTGCGTGGCAAGATGATAGGACGGATCATTGATATGTGCATTTCGTCCCACAAAACACAGTGTTTTTTGACGTTCCGAAGCGNGATAGGACGGATCATTGATATGTGCATTTCGTCCCACAAAACACAGTGTTTTTTGACGTTCCGAAGCGTCGTCGGAGTGGGCGCGGGCAAACTGTGGGGGTTGGCCGACTTACCATTTGGGGATGGTTTATTATTGGGTTTGCCACATTACAATTATTACATGTGTACAGTGTATACTCATTTTTTACAGTGTTTTTAAAAGGTGTATGTTGCATACCGCACGCCGCTTACCCTTCTTTGCACACTTGTGCAGCCGAGATCACATTGAAACGCTGGGGTAAGGTGCCATGATCATCTTTGCGTGGATATCCAAATGCTTCCCACATATCAAGGCCAAGCTAGATCATCTAGATCCTTACTTTACCACAGATTTACACCAAATCAGGGTGGGCAATCACCCCATCTTGTTTAGTGGTTGTTTAGTTTAATTGATATAATGATATATATATATATATATATTGATATGATTTAGTTACTTTCTGTACTGCAACGATTACTTTTGCAATCGGATCTGCATAGCCAACGGATCCGATCCCAGGCTCCTGCTGATCATCACATTTGTTTTCAGCATCGCTTTTTTAGAGCTCAGCTCCTGGGATTGAGAAAATTCGCGTGGAAAACGGTGGCTTTTGGGGCGATATCTCTGGTGAACTGTTACATAACTATGGAAAATCACCATGCTATTAATGGGAAATTCCACGATTTCAATGGCCATTTTCAATAGCTATGTTACTTTACCAGAGGGTAATGTTGGTAAAACAATGACGTTTTAGGATTTGAAGAAGAAAAGTGATGTTTTGCAGATTCAAGAAATACCGTACTCGATTGATAAAGGGACACTTGATAACACAAGAGAAGCCCGTTTTGCAATTTGAAATGATGGTTTAATGTCTGAATATGTTCAAAGAGATGATGCATTTTCTTGAAGGGACATATTCCAGATAGTTAAGAAGAGTTCTCTTCAAAGAATGCCGTGATCACGAGAACAGATCACCGCATATATAAAGGAAACTTAATTTGACATGGTGTTGGAATCTGTCAGTAGAAGGCTCCATACTTTTTATGTAATCTTGTATGTGTTGAAGGTCTTTTTCAAAATATGACTGCACTCTTTTCAAACAGAAATTGCAGTACTTCAATGGAATATCACGTTCTTTAAAGGCACGATGGATTCACAGATATTGGGTGATTGTTTGCAAAAAATGCTGAACCCATGTCCTACGTGCACTTTGTTTGTTTTATGTTGTTTCAACTGTTGCGGCATTTTTTGAAAGGTGCCAAACCCTTGAGAAAGCTAGATGAAATACAAAATTGCCCTCAACCCATTCCAAAGTCTCTGAGCATCTGATTTTATCTTAATTTGGGGCCAAGAAGGCCGGAATTAAGTGCCGGAGTCATAAAGAAGAATGTTCTGAACTGGATTAATCAGGATTAATTAATCCAGATTCATCAGGATCAGACCCTAACCGCAAGAGAACAAAAACAAATTGGCAACTAGTCCAGAGGTCAGAGTAGTTGTGGAAACATTGTGTTTTTCTCTTTTGGTGTGACAGGCCAGAGTGTTGCAGTGCCAGACATGCTTTTGCGAAGAGACGTGCTTTAGGATAGCCTTTAGGTAGCCTACCTTCGGAAGCCTTTAGGTAGCCTACACTCGGATGTGACGTGGAGTTCTTCATAGAGATCTTCCCCAAAAAGCTCGAAATCCACCGCTCACAACAGTCTTTTCCGTTTATATTATATATGATCATACTGTATCATACTTGATGAATCTTAATGATATTCATGGATATAAGTGAATACGAATGGATCATTTACCGATGATCTCTATGGATATATCGACCGTCGCAGCGCAGGTCGGGGTACTGTTCTCGAGATCGACTATTTTCCATCAACTTTGCATCTTGGCCGGGCCAGAGCTACCTGAAAGCTGCCGCACGAGCCACTGCGTAAATCTTGCTGGGGCAGTTGCCTAGATTTTTTCTATAAATGGTGGTATGCCAGCCAATTCAAAATACATAAAATACATTTTTGATACCGCAGGGTATCCAAGATTGTCCATTGAACCCAAATCCATCAGTGTTGCGGCTTGTACACCCACATTGGTTGGATGCACATGTTTTCCAAACTTCCATCGTTTGGAGTGCCGGATTTTGGTTTTCCAACCAACGTTTCGTTGGTCTGAGTGTAAATGCCCAATTGGGGGGTCATTGGAAAAAAGTCTGCAACCCCCCAATGTTTTTAGCTGTCTCTCGTCCCATTTCCTGATTTGGGATTTGTTGAGGTCATCGGTCTTGTCATTGATTTTGAAATGCATCGTGCCGGATCAGGACAATGCACAGGGGTATGGTGATGATTGGGACCTGGGGGAAGATGCGCTCAACTAAATCAGGTGGAAAGCGTGAAGGAAAAACTATGAGTTGACATTGGATGATTCAGAAAGGCTGGGTGGTTTTGAACATGTTTGAGCAAGATCCCTGCTTGACTGCTTGTGAAATCAAAATAAACAAGATATACCCTCTGGTTATTTAACATAGCCATGGAAAATCCCGTATAAATGGAGGTTTTAATTGGAAAATCATCCAAAATGAGCCATTTTCCATGGCTATGTTAAATAGCCAGAGGGTAAATCAGCCACCTGCCAAGTGAGCGTCTCTAGATTTCATTGCAGGAAGTCTTCTTCAGAGCAATAGCGGCCGAGAATTGGGGCCTTGGAGTGTGCCCTGGTGACCAGCCATGGGTGATGGTTGGAATCCCAGCCATAAAGCCATGGTGACTTGGGGCTGGTTGAACATTGGGTTTACCACATTAACAAGGTTATGTAGCAACCACCAAAAAAGATAAAAAATAGAAACCCTTCATCAACAAACCATCCTGAAAACATGTTTGGCATTTTTTCACCTGTGTTTTGGCCTTATCCAAGCCCAGTTCGAGAGACCCTCTGGGGAATCCTCGAACTAGGCATGGAGGTTTAAAGCCTGGACAAATCATCGAGCTAAAAGGTGGGGGAAGTTTAGAATCACTTTTAGCGGTATCTCGAAATGGCGAACTGGAGGAGGCTTTGCACAAACAACAATATTAATTCATTGAATCCTAGAACCATCCAATAGCATTTGTCCGAATGATTCTTTAAAATAAACTATTCCCATTGAAACTCATGGAAGATACCCTGATCTCGGGATCCATCAACTTATCCTGATGTTTCTTCGGTTTCACAACGGACTTCCAGCAATCGAAAGCGCCAACCTTTTTCTGCCAGTTCACTGTTTGGTTGTTTTGTTTCGAAGTCTCAGAAGCCACACTTGAATTCTTCGCTCTCAATATCATTCAATATCATTCAATATCGATATAGATAGATAGATAGATAGATAGATAGATAGATAGATAGATAGATAGATTTATAGATTTATAGATTTATAGATTGATAGATAGATCGATCTTCATGGGGCCTGGCGGCGTATGTATCACAAATACTTCTCAATACCTACGCATACATATACCTCAGAATGGTGGATGGGTGGATGTTTATACCCAAGCACCCCTTGCAACGCCAGGCTTGTCTTGCTGTTTATCCTGCTTGGCTCTTTAACGGTGATGAAGCCTGGCATGGGTGGCAGGGGAATTGCCCAACTCTTTGGTAATGTAACGGAGCCATAGTCATAGCTGTGGAAAATGTTCATTTTCGTGGGTAAATCAATGTAAGAAAATCATCTATAGATGGCCTTTTTCCATAGCTAGAACCGTGGCTTGTCTGAAATTTTAGGGGACAACCATAGAAAACCTCTAAATCCACTGGTGAATCATTACTTTCCCTATTTTGGGGTATACGGGTGTACGGTACCCCATTTTCAGACACACCAAAAATGGTTTTGACCAGCAATTGGGTGTACTAAAGATTCATCCCAAGTCCTGGTGGTGGTTGGAAGATTGGAAAGTGACGAGCCGCTCGAAACGAGAAATTTCCCAGGCATTGCGGCATTTGAAGCACATCATAGCACATCAATATCCAATTTTCCCGGGTAAACTTTGATTGGTTTGTGTATTGGTTGGTAGATCCAACATCACGTGGGCCTATCATCTCTAGGTCACCCCTGATTCCTTTCATATATCCAGTTTCAAGATAGTGATGTGTTTGAAAAGCTCATATTTGAGGTGCATCCCCCAATCTTCTCCAAATTGTTCGTATCGTCTTCTATCTCAGTATAGCACATCAATTCAAATCAACTGAAAGTTGGATGCCTATCGGTTGGCCAGTAACACTGGCCGTGTTCTTCCGGCACTGTTCGGAAGCCTATCCTTTCTAGGCGAAATTTAAGGTCCCCCTCGCTGAGGATGATCAAAGAAAATGAATGAGCTACTCTCCCAATATGTTTGAGGTATGTCCCCTGATTGAGTAGCTACACAAGCTTCTTGATCTTCAACTATTTTGTTGAATGTCCCAGTTCCTATCGGTGGTCAAAACTAACTTTTTCCAGTTTTCGCCAACCAGTTTTTGATGAATTCATGACATGTTCATGCCATTCATCAGCTGTTGATCTCCATTTCTTTCACTGCAATGCTGCACTGTGTCGGTCGAAGCCCAGGAATATGCTACTGGGTGTGTTGGTCGAAGCCGCGTCTCGTCAGGGATCTGATTGCGAGAATCCAGGTTATCACCCAGCAGATCATGAAACACATCATATATCATAAATTATCTATCTATCTGTCTATCTAGCTAGCTAGCTATCTATCTAGTTATCTATCTATCTATCTATCTACCTATCTATCTATCTATCTATCTATCTATCTATCTAAATTATGATCAATTTTCCTAGAGTGGATCCAGAAGTTTTCAGGGCCAAGACTGGGTTAATCCATGCTAGTCCTTGGTAAAATGGTGCCTCTTTAGCGTTACGTTTGATTCCTCCCCCCATGGACAACTCTTGTTCAATGCCACGGTGCACCACGTTCTCCCAGGTCAAAACCGTATCAACCATCGAGCGAGAGCAAATGATGGCAGACTTTGCACGAAAGGTGGGGTGAGTGGAGCACAGGGGTGTGATGGCCCAAGCTGTTACTGTTAATGATGTGTCTTGACTATGGACATTATGTTTGACATGATCTCCAAGCACAAGAATTCTGGAAGATTTGAAGGTATGTACCATTAGCGGATTGTTATATCTATTCCAGTTTTCTGGCCCCAGATCAACAATTTGATTGGTGGTGATGCACGATCATTCTCCACCCACCTTTCCTTAGGACGATTGTTTTATTTGCCCATAGTTGCCCTCATTTACAGTAAACCTTTATATCGATGATCATAGATGAGGAAACCCACCATTTGTAGATCATTCTCTTAGGAAAACCATTGGATTTTTCCTCATCTATATTAGTTCACTCTAGAATAGCTTACAGGTAATAACCACCATCTTTTTGATGCCTCAGATTGACCACACCTCCTTCTTTGATGTGTGGCTCGGCCTCCAACGAAAGTCAGCGCAGCCCAGATCCGAGGTGTTGTGGCAGCTGATCCAAAGTGACAAAGAAGATCCGGATGCCACTTGGTGAGATAAGACCTCTATAGTATCGGTTGTGTTATATCCCATGGTCGGTTATATATCCATATGTATACTGTATATAGATATAAATATCTCTATGATGATAGCTGTATATCTGTATATATTTGTCTATTTAAATTTGGTCCAATGATTTAGCTTTGAAAAATTGTCATCTTCCACGGCAGACTTCTAAATTCCCAGAGGGAAGAAGTGTTTTTTTGTTATGGGATTCAGCCACATCCAGCCACCACCCAAGCGTGATCTCCCAAATACTATATGAGGGTTATTAAGGTCGAATCTTAACCAGCAACAACCACACTTACACGAGCTTATTGACAATGTATCATTGGAATGGGGGGCCTTTGGGAGGCCGGTTACTGTAAATCGCCACGATCTGGGCCACCATCACTGGGACCGAAGAAGAGAACGGTGTTTCCAGGATGTTCTACACGATTTTGGCATCAGTGCATTTACCCTCTGGTAATCAAACGTGGCAATGGAAAATCCACCATTTATAGGATTTTATAGGTGATTTTCCCAATCATAAAGACCTCCATTTATAGGGGATTTTCTAATTGCCACGTTTGATGACACCGGAGGGTAGTTCAATCAAATGGCTACACTTAAGACCTGACCACCTCAGCATCAATGATCAAGGCGCAGGGGAGCCACATTTTCAACATGTATTTTTTCAGTGTTGGCCCACAGAGTTCCAACACTTATTCCTGACAAATTCCTGACAATTTAGATGATGAATTGTGACCCGATATTTTTTTTGGCATGTTCTATCTTGACTTATTACTGTCATGTTCATTTTATTTCTATCAATTCCACATGTTACTTTCTGTCACACCACAGCACATTTGCTGGCATACGGAGCGGCATTGCAGGAAGATGATTACTGTGATCGGATGATCTCGGAAAAGGACAGCGAGCGAACTAGCCGTGTGGCTGTGGGCATTTCACGACATGTCCATATTTCAACTTAATCAGGGATAAGATGGGCATGGGATATTAATGCGAAATCAATGGGTATAATGATATGACAATCTCCTCAGATTGTGGTGCTTTAAAAAAAAAACTGTATATTATATATATACACCCACATGGGGTGCGCATTTCGGTTCCAATTTTTGGCAGCATGAAACCATAAACATTTTTAATCACCATTGTTCATTATCCTAATTATGCTTACCGGTACCTATTTGAGTGCGTCTGAAAATAAGATATAAGGTACCCATACTCGTCTCTTCCCCTGGCAGTCTCACTCAACGAGATGGTGATGCAGACAGAGAGAGTGAGATAAAGAGAGCGAGAAAGAGAGAGAGAGAGAGAGCGAGAGAGGGAGAGAGAGAGAGAATGATGATGAATCATGATAAACCACTGGATTTTTTTGGGCCACCATTTTCTCAGGCAAAGCACAACATCGCTATTGATATTGGATGCGTTTATTCATGTTTCTTTCCCTGGCAAGCGATTGCGAGCCCTTCCCAAAGGTGGGGCCTCCAAGATAAGTTGGCTTATAACTCTAACAACTAGGATTTATAACAGATATCTGTTGTACATACAGTATATGTATTTCTTGTGCAAAGCAACTTAGGTACCATGGGGGGCGCCACCTTACATGACCTTCCATGACCACGGGCAGGAGTTCAGATCGTTGTTGCGCAAGCCGAAAGCGGTGAAAGCTTTGAATAAGTTGGGAGTTGACCCCCAAAATGCGCTCGACAATGGCAACTCGCCGAAGATTCCGAAGAGTCGTGCGAACATGAAAAAATGTGGTCAACACGGACATGAACATCATAGGGATATGATGGGAATATGACTAGTACGGATATGAATGAATAGCTATGATTAGTTTGGGAGATTTACCCTTTGTTAATTGTTACATATATAGCTATGGAAGCCATGGCACATTTCGTTCGACAATTTGCCTATTACTTCATGTTGATTTTCCATAATTACAGAATTACCGAAGGGGGACCTTGCGCAGCATGTGTTAAGATGCGTTAAGTCCATCCAACCGGGTTGGAAGTTATACCACCATAGCCCCAAGCCCACAGGATCGCATTGCTTGTTCAATATACCCGGGACGTCCTGGGACGATGCGGATGCTGTTTCAACGGATTTGTTTACAGGGGAAAAATCCGTGGTTTCCTGCAATCACTTGCACTCGTTCCCTGAAGCCCGTCCATACAACCTTAGTTGGTTCATAAGTAGTACAACCAAGGTTTTTCGGACATTTTCATACATATCATATCACCTATACATACCTGACATAGCCAAGGGTCTCACCTTGTACCAATCCATCGATTGACTCAACCACTTGCGCTGCCCAGCGGCTTAGGCAAGATGCTTTTTGAGGACGGAGAATCCGCTCCTCGTATGGCCAAATTATGGGGACAATGACAACATGGGAAAATGATGTGACAGAAACCATGAGAAGCACGACGGGCTTTTCCAATCCCTTGAAAAGACAATCCAGAGGGTCCAGAGGGTGATGATGAATGATGGAAAATTCCATCATAAGAGTCAGAAACAAGAGTCAGAAACAATGTATAAGTATACTGTATATAATTGTACATAGATATGATGTATATAGTAATGAACAAACCATTCCCAAAATGACCAAACAAGTGTGGTACAAAACATCCTCAAATGATAGGTTTATTCTTAGGTGTTTCCCACATTGTTGAATTTTCAGGTACCAAATCCATCCGAGGTCTCCTTCATGGATTTCATGCGGGCGATGTTAATGTTGCGCGGCTCCAACAAGACCACGGCTCCTTGGCACAGACTTGGGTGGGCGTTTCGGGCTCCTGGCTGAAGGCTGTTAAGGGTGGTTGGAGAGTGGCTTGCCTTCCAGTAAACATGCAAAAAGCGATCGGAAACCATAGGTTTTCCCTAGCAATTGATCTACAAATGGTTGATGTTGGTTTCCCATATCTAGTTTAGTTTAGTCTAGTGGCATTTCTAAGCAGGAGGGGAGAATTGGAGAATAGTAGTAAATCAGCTCATGGTCGCAGGGAGTAAGGTTCGCAGAGTTCTTGCCAGGATATCTAAGACTAGCCATGCCCAGGGATTGAAGCAAGAAAGGGAAGGTATATCACCCCGAAACACAGGGATGATGATGATGATGATGATGATGATGATGATGATGATGATGATGATGGGATAGGATGGAGAGTCTTCTCCAACGTCTGGTGGTTGAGAGATGTTGAGACAAGGTTTCCATGGATTGATTTCAGGGAAAACCTTACGGGAAACCATCGTGTTCGCTCCCCAAGGGAGTGGGGCTTCCTCCGGTTTTCCCTTGAGCTAGGAACTTTAAGCCAACTGATGGTTGATCAACATATTGATTCAGAAAAGTTAGCTTAACATAGCTACGGAACATGGCCCATTTATAGATGACCTGTGAAGAAATTATGATTGTCCATAGCTACATTGAATAAGCGGAGGGTATATGGAATGAGTAGGTAAAAATAGGTAAAACATAATTTATCTCGAAGATGATTGCAACATACGTTTGGAATCCAAATGAAATGAATCCTGTCCATAAACCATCCTAAAAATAGTAGCAAGGGGTATGCTCGGTGCGGGGTCTATTGGAACATCCTCAGTGCCAAGGTCAAAGACATGGTGGAGATGCGGAAATACATCGGTGAGGAGCACCTTGCATGAAATTTTGCAGTTTTGGGGTAGAGAATTCGCCTATAAATGGAGGGTTGAACAGGAAAATCATGGAACGAAATGGGGCATTTCAGGCAGTATTGTTTCAATCTAGACGACTGGCAGATGTAAATACATCCCATCACCCCTCAACTATCCCAACAGACATAGACCCCGAAAACCGCTCATCCCAAGCACGAGTCTTCAAGCACCAAATCAGTATCAAGAGCAGGGCCTATAACAACACACGAACAAATAGAAAAGTTGAAATTCTTGACGTTTTTGCCGGATACATAGTCGAACTAACATTCTGGATAATTGACAACTATCATATTTAATGATAATCATTCTAATCCCACGGTTATAGTATAATTTAGCACTATACATATATATATATATATGTTATATGTATGTATATAATCGAAAGGATCTATAGTATCTTTTGGGGGTTGATCTCCAAGTTCTCCCGGTATCTCACCAGTACACCCTGAGGTTTGCTCAGATCCGAACGTGCCTTGGCTGGCAGCTTCCGAGGAAAAAATAACAAGGTCCTTGGTGGTTCACCCCAATCATATCTATAATTTTAAAATGTCCATATCATCTTATACGATCTGAAAAGTAGGGTAAGTAGGGTTGGTCCCTTCTGACTGGCTTTGTGACCTAGCTAGTCGCGACTGGCTTTTTCGCAACAAGCACTGAAGCCATTGAAAACTCAGATGATGATTCCAATGGTCACCCAAGGGGTTGTGCCATTGGCTACCGAGAATGGGATTGGAGACAGCCAACAACTTGCCAGTTTCAAGTCAACCTCGATTAGGGTTCTGATGGTGTAGGATTTCAAACAGCTGTATGATAAAAGGAATTGGTTCATTTCGGTTCTACGTCTCCAACTGTGTTCTGGTGGCCTTAGCTATTGGATTGGACTCAGATTTCATCCATGGGGCCTAACGGACACTCCAAGAAGTGGATGGAAATGGAAGATAGGAGTTCCAGGGGGTACGGGGCCAAGCATAGTTTCACCCACATCTTAGAACTTAAAGAAACCATCTACCATGGTTCGGCTGCTTTGCAACATGGCTGCACTGCTGGCAATTGACTTCAGGAAGACTGATCCTGCACACGGCCATGTGCTTCACATGAACAGACATGCTGTCCACTATCCACTATACATTGTATTGTCATTGCTCATGATTTGCAATAATTTTGGTATAGGTTGATTTTCCGTTAAAACCATCATTTCTCTTTCGTTGAGATTTCGTTGAAGATTTGCAATCCATTTTGCCACACCTTTTGCCACAAAAAATGATCGTGAAAATTTCGTGGGGATTTTCGTGGGGATTTCGTTGCTTCAACTCAAATTTGACGAAATTTTGACGAAATTTTTGACGATTTTTTTTGTGGCAAAATGTTGTGGCAAAAAGTTTTGCCACAAGCCAAAATTTCGTCAAAACCTTGGTTTTGACGAAATTTCGGTTTGTGGCAAAACGTTTTGCCACAACATTTTGCCACAAAAAAAATCGTCAAAAAATTCGTCAGAATTTCGTCAAAATTTTGTTGGCATGACGTTTGATTTAACGAATCTTTCACGAAAATTTAACGAAATTCTGACGAAAATTCTGACGAAAAAACTTGTGGCAAAACGTTTTGCCACAAAGCACCCGACGAAAAGTCTGACGAAATTCTGACGATACGTTTTCACAGGTTCAAACGAAAGAAATCCTTATACCAGAACATATATTGCAAGTGGTCGATTATCATGGAGGAGTGACATCCCAAACTATACATATATGTAGAGGTGCTTTTCATCAAGCGAATCACGTAGCAAATATGCTTATGTCTTCTAGACAGCTTTCTAGCCGCCTCACATAGAATTGCTAGTGAATCATTCTGAATGGATGGAAACTAAGTCATCCCAAGTCTTGTGGCAACAGTTAATTGATGTTCCATAGTGGTTTCCGGTCTCCAGTCGGCTTGCTTGAAGGAAAGTGCGTGGTAAAACTCTGCAATCCATATGTTTTCTGTTGCTTTTGGATGGTTGATTACATAGTGACTTTAGTTATGTTGTTCCTTCTGTCCCTGATACATAATTTGGCGATGATTGGGATCCCGAATTGAAGAGCACCGTTTTTTCTGGTGGCTCTCAGCGAAAAAGCATGAAACAAGCTTTGCTTTTCTTTTCTGGTATTTTGTCCCTTGAACACCAGCAAGTGAGACAACAAAAGAGCGTTTGGTTCGATCTTCGAAATAGTCTTGACCTCCGTTAACTGGGCGTCAAATTCTTTTACCCCAAAACAAAACGTACGGTCGAAGTCCCAACACCAGTTAGTCTATTTAAATTGTTTTAATGTAACATTTATGTCCGCTCGTTCCTCGACTGTTCGACTGATCCATGGGCCGACCGAAATGGCAAGGCTTTTTAGTGAACTGGTCACCTTTCTCCAGGACAACATGGAGCCATTGGACCCTTAGGATGGACCGATGTCAGTTGGATGTGGTCGTTTCGTGTTGTCCCAAAAAAAACACCATATATTCATCTATATTTTGTCCCAAAAGATATAAAGATATCTATATTTGGGATGATAAGCGGATAATCCTTATTTCATGATCAATACTTGTGGGATCTTGTGGGTTATGGGTTCAAACCACCAACTAGAGTGACCAGAGTCGTTTCTTCGGGGGGAAGTAAGTGGAAACCTCACCACAATGACCTAGAACCCCCTTGCAACCCCATAGCTGCCTTGTAGATGTTCACTAGAACATCAACTCAAGAAAACCTCAATGGAGTTGGTGGCAAGTAGGGGGAACGATATGTAAACATCACGTGGTTCTCTTCAGAGGCAACATTGGTGGATCACAGCAGCATCGAGCAGCTGTTTTCAACAAGAAGTTCACAGATATCCGCAGATGGTGAGCTGTTTTTTTTGGTACTCAAACCATGCTATTTTTTGTGGGTAATCATATAATCATACCTGATGCTATGACCTTTGCCCATATAATGCACTACATGTAGAGCTACATATTGTACACATGAATGGGTATGGACATAAAGGAAAGACCCTCTGGTAATCAAACGTGGCAAATGAAAATCCTAGTATCAATGGGGTTTCAATGGGGTTTGACCATCTACAAGTGGTGGATTTTCCATTGCCATGTTTGATGACCGGAGGCTAATTCATATCATTCGGTTGTATGCCGGCAGCTTGAGCCACCGCCCCGTACACTTGCTCGTGGGTCTTCATTCCTAGTTCATGTTGGTATAGCGGCAATAGTGAGCCATGGCCCGAATTTACCATAAATGGATATAGATGGTTGGTACCATCAAAACTTGGGTGGTGTATTATTGCTTTACTGACATGATTTGAGGTACTATAGCTGCTATAGCTGATGTTTGAACACGGCATGAACCATGAACGATGATGCACGTTTTTTCACTTGCCCATGTGCCGACTCGACCTGGCCTTGACCGACCAAACCTTGGTGAATGAATGTCGCATCATGTTCCCCCATCAAACAGATAAGAATCAGAAATTGGCCATGAGAGCCTGGTAGCCCCTGGTTTTGAAGGCTCAGGTATTTGGCATCCCAGGTAGCCTTTCTTCCCAAAAGCCTGGGCTCTCCGGAACTAAGGAGAGAAGTAAAAGCTTGGAATCTGCAACTGCGTTTGGCTCTGCGTTGAACTCTCCAGCCTTGGCATACTTCCCATGAAATTCGGAAGGGTTTCCACATGACCTAGTATAATTGGAGCCAGTTTTAAGTTTTCCTGAGAATCATTTGAACTAAATGTTCGAACCCTTCAACTATCAGCAAAGGTATTTAGTGCGCATATTCTATACCTCTATACTTATATACAAAATACGGAAAGTTATATAGGTCAACAGAACCAAACCGACTGACAAGCCACACACTAAGTTGGATGTCTTTGGGGGAAACAGAGTTGCAGGCACCCAAAATCCCACACACACTTTTTCATGGAACGTGCTCAAGGGCCCTTATGGCCAAGTTGATCCAACGGCAGCGAAGAGCAGGAAGTTGAGTTGGCAACTTGGCAGGGGTTCGTGATTTGTGCATGTCATACATATCAAGTTGACGGCGACAACTTCACATTGGGCAAAGTTGTTTTTAGTCAAAAACTGACCCATCATCAGCAACCATTTCGCCAGGCAGAAAGAGTGGGAAATTTCCAGTCCACTCATCGATAGCCATGCTGGTAGCCGGGCAACGCCGCATTTTGCCATGGAGCGCCTGACCGGGAGGCAGCGTATACTTCTCGGTGAAGCTTGATCTTATTGAAAACCATTCCATGACATTCTCGAGGGATTCTTTTGTTGGTTAGATGCAAGTCATCTTTGCGCTCACGGATTCGGATTGCGACATTTTGAAACTTCTCGTGAAAATGTTCCATCTCATCGTGCTACCTTTGTGCTTCGTCTTTCATCTTCTTGTATTCCTGCAAACACTTCTCATTGTCAGCCTGTGGGGCTCACTAGAGTTTTGCATTACTTTCACATAGCCTTTCAGCAAATCCATCTCACTTTATAGCTGGCACGCAGAGTGGCTTTGTCTTCGCACTCACCGTGAAGCTCACAGCATACCTGGGACATTTCATCGTAGAGAAGCTCGCATTGCGATCCCATTTCACATGTTGAAACTCTTGGAGCTTTGCGTTTTGGCTCTGCAAATTGAAGAACTTGTGTAAAACCCACTGCGCGGAAACATCCAGTGAGGAACGACATCACACTGGTTACCAGGAGCCACATCGCATCAACAGAAACGGTATAATTTTGAATTGAGCCGCGAGGCAGGCTTGTTGCACATGATCTGGGAGAGAGCCAAGCCACCGGCTTTTTTGGCTGCTTCGGAAAGGGCAAACTTTCTGGCGTTGGCCTCACTCTGCTGTTGGGTCTTGGCCTTCTGCTTTCTAGCCACGAAGTCCTCGTCAGCCTGCTGTTTGAACATGTGAGTTCGAAGTGAAATTGCCGAGCTGCGGGCTTTGTCGTGCTTCACTTGATACCCATTGCAACGCTGCTTGGCATTCTTGCATATTCTCTTTCACAATCATCACTTATTTTTTTGTTCTTCTGTCACCAGAGAGTTGAGGAACTTCAGCCCGAATTGAATCGTAGAGTGCTGCTGCATCAATCACAAGGGCAGTCTCATTTATCACCCAATCACCAGGAGATTGCAACGTGTAGTTGGCATTGAGGCATTCTTGGATCAGGGTTTTTGTGAGCTCCAAAGTTTCCATGGCAGCTGCACAAGCTAGCTTGATACTCTGCGTTGAGGGAACTTCGTGAAACTCTTGGCAAGCGAAAACTCCACCAATCACGGATGATATAGTTGGAACTTTACCCTTGGGGATTGAACAAGCAACAGGAGGAAACCACCTTGACTATGCCCTCTAATTCCCCATGTGGCATCGCTCATTGCCACCAGAACCATGTCAGAGACCTGGCCAAGTGGACGAAATTGAAGTCCAACATCATTGTTCATCTTGGAACTTTGGCGAATTTCAGAGCTTTGTCCTTGTTGGCATCACGCAGATCCTCAGTTGCTGCAATTGTCATTTGACCACTAAGAAGAGAAACTTCCGCACCAAGCTGAGGGCAGGTTTGGGTGCTTGGCCATTGCGGGGCACCAAGAACTAACTGCACGCAGGGCACTTCTCTCACTTGAGAAGCCAACGCGGTCAATTGTGATTGGCTTGATCTTGCTGAAGTAGCCAGGCAGGCTGTCCAAGCTGGTAACCAAAAGAGGTTTTCATCAAAGAGCACCCGCAGAAACCAAGCTTCTCTCTCTCTCTCTCTCGTTTATGTGTGTCCAGTGCTTGAAGTTTAACTTCTCACGCAAGGAGTTCTTTGCAGCCAAGCTTGCGTCGTTCTGGAAGTTACCGGAGGTGTCCAATTATCTACATGCAGACCAACCAGACTGCAAAGCTTGCCAGAAGTGCCGTGCAGCCGGTACAAGCAACTGCCCAAGGGGTGAGGAACACATATCCAGTTTCTTGCTTGGTCACTCTGAGCCATTGAAGTGGGGCGTCAGCTCGGCCACGAATTGGCTTTAGCTTCCATGCTTGACACCAAGGATATCAAAGGCAGCGCCCGGCAACTTGCACCATAGAGTTCGAGTTTGACTGTTGCCTTGCAAAAGGGCTGTGGCCACATCAGCAGAACTCCCATGCTTGTAGAGCTCCAATCGAAAGCTACACTTGTCTTGAAAATCAATTCAAATTCAGTGAGCTCGTTTCAAGACTTCCAGAAAGCAAGTTGAGATCAGAATATTCCTGCAACAGCAACCGTGCTTTGGCTTTTGTGCCACCCTTGCCATCATCAGCGCTTTCAAGATGCGGCTTTCGGATGCTTTCTCAGGCCCCAGCTCAAGTTGCCACCCCTTAAAAAAAAAAATGCCGCTCAGCCTTCTTGGCAGGGAGCAAGGTGAGGCGGTCTTCAAGAGTCATGCGAAATTCTCTCAGGTCAGCCTCACTGACACTGTCTTTCTTCCTATTCCAGGGACGAGTTGCAGCCATTCAGACTTCAGAGGACGAGTTTTCCACGAAGCCAGAGATGGACTTACTGACCTTCTTCTTGGGATTGATGTATGGCATTTGGAACTTCAAAGCAGCTTCTTTGGTCGGTTTTCCCAAAGAAAGCATCTGAACTAATCTTACGCTCGGCAGTGGCAACAGAGTCAACCATCCGAGTTGCAGCACCATCACGCATAGTGATCTTCTGGACTTGCAAACAAGCCATCTTCATGGGCATGTTTTGGATGGCATCAGCAGTTGGTCTCCATGAAGTTTCGCGAGCAATGGCGCGGTTCCGGCCCAGGTAGCCTTTTATTCACGAGAACAAAAGCCTCGAGTTTCACGAAGGACCAAGGAGTTGCAGCCATAGGCAAAATGTCATCAGGAAACTTGTTGGGCTCTCCATTCGTGCTGTAGAAACCAACTTCCACACTGTTGTAGATCTTTTGGCGTTTCTGCTCAGGATCATCTTTTGGTTCATCCCAACTGGTTCAGGAGATTTTTGTTGAGCTGGACCATGGAGCTGAAGGTGATGAGGATGTTCGCCATGCTTAGGTTTGTCATCCAAGTCCATATCATGTCAGCATCATCTTCATCTAGTTCATCAATGGACCGTTTGTTGGTTTTGTGCAAGCCAACCATTCTGACAACACGTCGCTGACGTACTTGGCGCATGGCATCCACAGGAAGGGAAGACGTGCGACCTTCACCATCAACCAAAAACTTATTAAAAAAATGACATGGTGTGTGCCAGCTCGAGGCAGCACTGTTCCGTGAGCAAGCCAGTAGGTGTCAACAATTGCAGAGTCGGGGTCAAGTTGAATTACTACCACAGCAGGAGGCCCTTTCCACATGATGGTGTGGAAGCGGTCAGTTGAGTCAAGCCAATAGAGGCATCTTTCACCAGCAGCAAAATCATCTTCTGGGCCACAAAATTTCACGCAACATGGCTCCTCGCAGCCTCACATCAACATTGGATTTGGCACATGCTTGTCGGGCTCCTGATCCGCTCTGAAGAACTTCTTGGAGATGTTGTCCTTCAGAAAGCTGCGGAGGCTTTGTGCGCTCTTCCGACATCAAAACAGGGATTGTGGGGGGTCTTCCCAGTTGTTGGAGCAAAACCATTCACCAGCTATGTTGGTTCATGGAAAGAACCACCCAAGTCAGAGCTTTCTTCAATCTCTTTGTCATCCATGTAAATTTGGACAGCACGCCTCAGCAGCTGGTCCCGGCGCTCAACAACACTTGTACGTGTATGAACTTGACCAGGAGAGAGTTTGAGCTCGATGTCATGGTTTTCTGCCCATGTGGCGAAAGCATTTTCACCCAGCATATTCATCAACTTTTAGTTGTTGCATTGGAGCATGAATCCAATCGAAGCCGGGAACGCTCCAATGCTTTGAAATCAGAGAAGAGGGTTTCTCATCGGACACAATTGGGGCAGGCATGAGTCGAGTGCATTCATCAACCACAGAAAGAACTGCCACACGTTTCGTCTTGTCGAGCTCAATCCACATCACATCGGCTTGAACAACTTGATTGAAATTTTCAGCACGATCCACTGAAGCAGGAGACACACCTTTCTTGATGCCATAGCTCTGGCAATGAGGGCATGGCTTCTTGAGTTTCTCATTCGATTGTTTGCCTTAGCAGCTTCAGCAGCACTCCTTTTGGAGGGTGGCCCAAGTTGTGTGAAGATGATGGGCAGCTCGAGCTGTATGAGATCAATGAGCCGTAGCAACTTGACGCAACTTGCCAGTTTCAGCAGCAGATGCTTTGCCAGAACCACACCATAACTTTCGGCTTCGCGGCATCGATCCACCACCTGGCATTGACCCTTCCAGTGGGCACTGGGTGTGATCACCTTGACACCGCCGGTTCATGAGCTTGAACATTGCCAACTTGGTTCTTTGGATTCGCCTGGATTTCTTGATTGACTCTTCAAATCCATCATCGTTGTTGCATCATATTCACATCAGTCAAACAGAGCAGCACATCCAGGAAGAGTGGAGAAAGCGCTTGTTTTTAAAGCGCAGCTTCGCTCAGGGTGCTCAATGTGGCATGACGACTGGCTCGCACTTGCTTCCAGTAAGCTTTGCGACACATGGTGAGATGAGTTCCCTGGTCAATCTCACGTCGCTCATTGGCAGCATCTGCAGCACGTTTGATATTTTGCCTCATGGGGCTTCACAACGTGCATGTTGAAGACATGTGAATTTCATCAGCTTTATCGGCGTCAATCTTTTGGAGAAATTCTCGATGATGGGCACTGAGTGAAAAAAAGCCAGCCCCCATTTAAACCAAGCGTTCAACATGAGCACCATGCAAGTTATGCAATTTCAGTTCAAGGACGACCTTCACCAACGTAGACTTCCCAGAAAATGATGGCTTTGGCACGTGCAGTGCCACGAGCCATGTGAACCATACCAGAAACTTCATTGCGCACTTCGGCGGTTTGTTGTGCGCACATGTCTTCCAGCTTCATCACCTCACGTTCAGGCAGAGAGACTGCTTTCAGGAAATCATTACTGAATCGCTCATGTTGGGCTTCGTGACGTTGGGCTGCAGAATTCTTTTCATCACATCAGTCCCTTGAGCATATCGGCTGTCAGACTTTCAGCATTCAAATCTTGACATAGTTTCAACCTGATCGTGGTTGTCAAACTGCACATCAGCAAGTTGTGAGCCATGAGTGACCCCACTAGCCAGCTTCAGAAGCATAGCGCCACCTTTGCCATGACGAATGTCTTGCCAATCACCACCCATGATGCTCATCCATTTTCCACCAAAGTCAACCACAGCATTCAACATTCCAGAATGGACGGCCAAGCAGCATTGGAGTGGCACCAAAGATCACGAAGCACTGTGTGCGGCCAACTTTGCCACCAAGTTTAGCAGGCAGTTGAACCATGCAGTGGCTGACACTCTCACCATCAACTCCAAACTTGAAAGTTGTGCCGTAGCATTTGCAGTGCAAGTGTTCGATATCCGTTCCATTCAGTTCCAACCATTGCAGATACCTCAGCACGTATTCAGATCCAGCCAGAAATTTAGATGCACCACCATTCTGAATGCAGGCATCAGGTTCCAAAGTGACCCAACAGTTGACATCGGAAATCACATGCTGAGCCATCCCGACAGAGTTTTGCATGTTGTTGTGAGAATCTGCAGGATGCTTGCCAGGTGACCTGCCAGAGCTCTTCGTGGGGCAGTGTGAGTTCATGGGCCAAACATTCTGCATTGCAAACACGTCGTTGAAGCCATATGTTCGCCCCTTTCTTGCCAACCTTTTTGGCGAACTTTGTGTCCCTTCTTACCCTTGCCTTTCCCTTTTGGTTTTCTTTTGGGGCTTCCAGACCTCCAACATAGTTTGATTCATGTCCCTGTACGTTTATTACTAAAAGATTTCTCGAAGGCTTCACAGGCACTTCGATCTTCGCATCATATTGCCATTGTGAGTCCGCGCTCTCCAGACTTCTTCCCCATCCGTTGGGTGTTTCCAGATCCTTCACGATCTAGGTCTTCACATTGGGCCAGGAGGTACCAGTCAGCTTTGAATTGGCAAGGCTGAAATTCCAACCTCGGACTCCTTCTTCTGAATGGCGCCATTCCTTACACCCAGCAGTTGATTGTGTTGTCAAACAGTGGTATGAAAGTGTCTTGGGCCAGGGGCTCCACATCGCCACTAGTTCCAAATCCTGTTGCCATGGCGATTCAGCAAAGGCGCTGGAGCCAAAGCTGCGCCTACCAATATGGAAAGGTAGGTCAACAGAACCAAATTAACTGACTAAGTTGGATGTCTTTGGGGGAAACAGAGTTGCAGGCACCCAAAGTCCCCCACACACACACACTTTTTCATGGGACATGCTCAAGGGACCTTCTGGCCAAGTTGATCCAACGGCAGCGAAGAGCAGGAAGTTGAGTTGTCCATATCAAGTTGACTGCGACAACTTCGCACAAAATATATGTATTATTATTAATTATAAATTTAAATATTGTTGATATATATATATATATAGAAAGTGTTAGTTGTATATGTATGTATATATATATATATATAGATGTATATAGGTAGGTATTAATACTTGCTTCATACAGTAGCCTACTTAGATTGGGTAGGGTGTTCTGTGTTTGTTGGCTTTTTCGGCCCTCATGTGAAGCCCTGTTCCATGCAGGATGTTCCTGTGCCTCCTCAGAATGTGACCCCAACCGCGAGGGTTTGATGAACCTATACTACCAGATACTACTAGTTTTTTTGGGTGTGGATATCCAGTTACCTTTTTCTTGCGATTTGTTTCTCGAGTCACCTTCCATTTCGACACTGTCCATCTCCCAGAAGGTTCAGCGGACCCTGACGGTGGGGGCAGGCCGAGATTTGCAGCGATGCCGCTGGTGTAAGAGATAGGTGTTTTGTGTTCTTTGTAGGTTCTAGGATTATTAGGATTCGATTTCATGCAAGGATTCGATTTCATGCGAACCGGCTAGCCGCCTAATTGAGTATAGCAGCCACTTCGAAGAGTTGGTTCGTACATGGAATGGTCACTAGGTGCGGCGCCAGCTCGTGCGCCTTTCTGTGTCAAACAGTTGACTCAATGGGTCAGAGATGCACGTGCCTTGATTCCGCCCAATTTTTTATCGGGGCGAAACTGACACTGAACAGAGAAATGGCAGGTTTACCACGACGGTACCAGATTGTGTGGGAACTATTGTTTGTTTCCAGAATATGTAAAACCGGTCGGGGAGCGGGGCTGCTGCCAAGTGCGACGAGAACAATGAAGAAATGTTGATTTTTTTGACAGCAAAGACTGGGTTCCCTCAAAGTGCCCCAGAAATATCACGCAGATCTGGGCAGATTGCCCTACCGGACTTGGAGCAGCAGCGCCGCTTGGCTCTCTGGGAGAATCCTTGAGGTTAATGATCCTTGAGAATTGGGACAGGTAAATATATAATTGTATATACATATATTGCACATCATCAGAGCATGTGTATATGTTTATGTGCAATGCTGCAATTACATAGTAATAATAATGATTATTTCATATATATATATATGTATACATGAATGTGTTTACGTTTACTTGTTGATTTGTTTATCTATGCGTGCAGAGGCATATTGGACTATAGACATTTTATGTCTGGATTTGTATGTTGGTGGTTTAGCCGACCCCTTTTCTCCACCACGTTTGGTGGTTTGGCTGTGTTTAGTCAACCACATGTGATGGGATAAAAGGGACGAACACATGAATCAAAACATGACCTAATGGACAATGTGACGACCCAAATGTAAATTGGTTTAATTTTGTTATAACTGGTTGGGATTGGAACCATCCCCAAATAGTAGGTTCATTATTGGGTTTGAAACATTAATCACGAGTCGTGAACCTCAGGGAAGATCCAGCTGCAACCTGTCTGACCTTTATGACTCTGTGTGGATCTTCCTGGTCTTCAGGTGTCTTCAGACTTTAGCACAGGCTGACCCTCCAAAAGGCACACGTGACATAGCGATAAAAAACGAGAGAAACACCCTTATTTTGTCAGGTTAAAATCAGCTGGAATGGGCATGATTTTGTTTTCAGGTTTGATACTTTAGGTGCCAAGATGTCACCAATGAAATAGACTGTGCAAATTTGGAGTGTATATCTGATATCCCTGATGCATCTGGTTTTTCCATGTTTGTTCAGTTGGTGATTTTCACAAACCTTTTAGAATTTGCTGTTTTTTTTGGTCGACGAATGTAAATGAACCTCTGGCAGCTCAAACAGAAATAGAATCTGGAAATGGGAAATCTTACCCTTGATTGCAGTGATTTCTCAGCCAGCGTTTGATGAGTTTGTTTTCTTCCAAATCCTTAGAATCTTTTTTTTCAGTTGGAATTTTGCTCAAGATGTCGAAGCAATGACAACTGATAACTATTTACCATCTCGTTGTACACATGTTTTTTCTGTTTTACCTCGAAAAGTGCCTGCAATGTTAATCTCTTTTGAACCTCACCAGGACACCGAACATGATGGATTGGGGGAATCTTCTGAATCAAATTCATTTAGGCTGATTGTGGATTATGGTTTGTAGGTGATGATTTGCAACGGTTATTTCATGTTGGTGAACTTAGTTCCCATATAAAATGGCCTGAACAGCAAAATCTGAAGCGAACCAAATTCATCAAGCTGTTGCTTCGCGGCCCAAGACTTTTTTCTATGACCGGTCCCAGCGACCATGGACACTGGCAGGTGGGATGCTGGGAAACATTTGTTGTGAATATATACATGTCGGAAGAGTTTGGGGCATATCCAACGCTGATGTGGGTATAGAAGCAACAATAGTGACATATATCATATATCTTATCATACATATTTGTTTGATTCTTGTATTTGTGTGCAACAACTTATTAGACAAAGTGCGCACATAGCTTGGATATGTGTGAGAAACACCAGTCATGAGCACAGTCGTGGCATAAAGTTTCCCCAGCATGGGTGCTGTTGGGCAACTTCCTTTATCCAATTTGGGGAAGCAACTGGAAACCAAAGAATTGGACAGTCGTCGCCCACATAATGTTGCCCGCATCGGTCAAAGCTTCAATCTCGTTATGGGGGGCCTGTTTTTTCTCCTTCAACCTTGGGCAAAGGTTGATACCTTTGTGCCATTACATTTGGGTGGGGTAGACTTCCATCCTTGTTCATGGGATTCAACCAGTACCGCTGCCAGAGTTCGCACCCCGACCCTGCTTGCTTGGGTGGTTTTCTTGCAGTCAATGGTTGCAAGATGCAGCTGTAAGCTCCCATCCTTCACACCATTCCATGACAGAGTTCCTGATGTCCGTGGTCTTGGAATTGCCACCAGTTCATGATCCCTGGTTGATTGAGCATGGGGGCAGCCCCCAAAATGGATGATTTGCTACTAAAATGGTACCGCAGCCGCACCCCAATGAAAAGCCCAAGTGCCTAGTCCGGCTTGACTTTATATATATATATATACATACATGACTTTATCATCTTCTTTCTTTGGGACCCATTCTTTGGGGGCCTTGCTATTGGAAACATGTTCCAAGAACGCCCGGCTGAAGGTGACCACATCGGGCCTGATCTTGTTGGGTTAAACGATCCTCGTCCTTCTGATATTTATGATAAATGAGTAAAACCCATGCGATAAACCCACCCCCATTTGGGTTTATGAAATTTGTAAATGTGCGCCAATTTGGATTGATTTAACATAGCCTCGAAATGGTTGGATAGTTGGGACGGTTTGTTATTGGGTTTGTCATGGTTTGCCATCACATTCTCCAATCATACTTCCTTACATTGCCTTTCTCAGTTGGTTTCTTGGAAGTCGGGTCGAATTGAAGAACATGAAGCAACGGTGTCCTGGTTCATCCTGGTTCGGCCGTTGCATCTCAGCATCTCATATATATATATATATAGAGTCATATAGTGGATGAATTGTAATGATTTCATTATGACGTCACTGGAATGATGGTTAGATATGGTTAGATTGCTGGAAGTCATCTCCAAATGGCTGCAACGATAACAGCTATTTTCAGGTTAGTGAATTCTTATAATTCCAGATATGTAGACCAGTCATGTCATATCAAGCTGATTGTTCTTTTGAGCTGAAGTAGTTGGTGGTTGGTGGCCTCATCTGGCTAACCAGTGAACCACTGAGCTACTTCTTTGGACGTCCAAGTAGTGGAAGTACAAAATGCAACAATGCGCGGTTGCTTTTCTGGCCACCCATCCAGAACCACGAAGACAACGTTGGAACTTTCTGGTCCAACTCTGCCCTGTTTGAGAGGTAAGGACAACAGTCCCCAGTGAGGGAGAAGAAAGCAGATGGTCATTCTTTGATTCAAGTGATATGTTGCAAGTGGCCTGTGAAATGAAGACAAACCAGTGCAAAGTTCCCACAATTCATTTTTAGTGTTAGGGTAATTTTGCCAGAACTCCCTAGACTTATGGGTTACAAGTTACAAGTCACAAATGGACCAGGAAGTCGAATGTACCCCAAGTATACTCCATGCATGTCCTTTTCCAACTCTTGAAAATTGTGCTTTCCGGTGAGACAACCCATGAATGCAAATGGTTTGCAGATGGATGCAAGGAGTAATACACCAAACCAATAAGTCAAGTCAAAGTTTCGATACATTCTATTGAGCAGGAAATGATTGGGCAAATCTGTACTGTATGATAATTTGTATACCTAGACTAGACCCTCCCAAGTCTTCAAGTACCTCGAAGCCTGGGGTAAAAAAAAAAAAAACAATATTGTGGGACTTTGGACTTTGAACCATGTACAGTAAATATTATTTAATAGTTATACTGTATGACACAGTATTACACTACATGATATTGAAGTATATCATATCAGATCATATATCAGCATCTTCCCTGGATGACCTCCACCTCGGGGCCCTGTCCTCGTCTTTTCTTATTTCGGGGACCCCTTTTAGGCTCCAAATATCTTGCCCAAGCCCAAAGGGTGAGGCATGGTGAGGCAATCGCGGTCGGTGAAAAAGATTGCGGATCGATGGAATTCGGTGGTTGAAGTGGAAAAGATTGATTTTGTGGAGGGAAAATCATCTAAAAACACTTTTTGTTTCAAGTTTTTTTCGAGAGAGAGAGAAAGAGAACTTGGATTTGGATTCCAAACCATATTTGTGCAAAAAGTTGTTGACCGTGTCGTTGTTTGATTCCACTGAGTCCAGCATACGTCCCAGGGCCGCCATGCTTGGAAGGCCCCAAGATGGGATTGGCTGCCGAATTACCCTTTGGTAATTTGTTACAGCTTGCGAACTGGAAACCAGGCCCAGTTTTTTTACCTCTTCAAGCTGGTGATTTTTGATAGCTATGTAATAAATTACCAGACGGTAGATCGATACTCGATACTGTAGCCTTCAGTTTGGCGAGGTCCAGTTTGCTAGTTGCGGGCCCGCTGTTAGATGTATGGGGAAAGCACAGTCTCTAAGAACACCAATTCTACCTAAGAATCAAGTCCGCCCAAACTGCTGCTCTAGAGGTTAATCATTGGCTCATAGCCTTTTCCCCAAATAGCAATCCCCCCCCCTCTCCCCTCGTGATAACAACACCTGGAGTAGTTCTTGTGGGGGGTCAGGTCACTGGGGGTTTCTAGACGTGGAAAAACTGCTGGAAAGATCTAGGACAGGGGGCGCAGGAAATCACTAGGGACCATTCAAGACCAGCACTGAATAGATCTAAATAGATCCCACTAGAATGGAATCCTTGAAAGCCATTGTGGTGCACCCATTTTGTTTGACATGGGTTTGTCTGAACACAGGGAATACCGAATACCCTATAAGATGGTAAAACAATGGGATTTTTTGGGGTTTAATCTTTGAGACCACCCTCCACTTTGGATATAGTTACATAAAAATGTCAGACAGATCATTCCAATTCCCACCAGAAAAAAACATATGAAACTCTATATACATATTTTTTTACAGAGATATGTAGATCAAAAGCTTAAACACACCAAGTGTGGTGCTTAAAAATCCGTGAAAGAAATGTACCTGTTTGGATGGTATTCTATGTGTTTTTGTCGGTGCCCAAGGACGGGCCGTGCGCTGAGACTGGCTGAACAGCACTCACCAGCACCTTGGTCCGCAACAGCTTAAGGAGAGGGAGATTTCATCGGATTTCAAATGATTTAATGGGACAAACTAGTAGGATATTAACAATAAATTAATGGGAATTTGGTGGGATACATGGGATTTATCATGCCTTAGTAAACTTTAGTCGTGTGCTGTGAATGAGGTCTTAATAGGATATTGATGGGATATTAATTGTGTATATGAATCCATATTGGGGGATGGTCATGCCACCATGAAGAGCCGGAATTCTACTGGCCAACATAAGGATGCACATTGTGGGATCCATACCGAATGGATCGCATGTATAACGTACGGTGACTTGACCATGGCTCATATGTGCCATCAACAAGTTTAATGCATTTTAATGGTCTATGTCTCCATCAATGGGGGTGGTTGCCTTCCCATGAGCATAGTTCTTATTCCCGTTGATTATGGGATGACCAGGCCCTGCCCTCATTGGGTTGATCACCACCATCGACAGCGCAGATCGGGAGTTGACCCCACCGGTAACAAAACCCATGAAGGTCGCCTGAGAGTTCGGGGGTTGTAGTTCTGTTTGCAGGTGATCCAGATCCTCCTGTTGAATCCTGTTGATGGGTCTTATTTTTTTTGGCTGCTGAAGATCCATTTCTTCAAAAAATGAGTCAAACACGATCGAAACCACACCACCAAGCCTGAATTTGATCTTCTAAGCTCTGTCTCTTCTTCTGATTTGTTCATATTTGTTCTGGGTATACTGGGCACGCTGCTTGGAGCAGGTTGATGGTTAAACGGTTATACCCTCCGGTAATCAAACGTGGCAACGGGAAATTCCCGAATTCAATGGAGGTTTATAGCTGGGAATAGCTGGGAGAATCATCTACAAACAGATGATTTTCCATTGCCATGTAAGAATTGTAAGAATACCGGAGGGTAACCATCATATCATATCCCTAAACATCATATTGTATCCCAATTGATTACGTGCCATCATCTTTGAGGGGCTCAAAAGATCGCCCCCGCTGGGTTGCTGATCTTTTCATGAGGAAGATGCTATGGCTCAAGCCTTGGCGAGGTGGCTGGGTGGGTGGCTGGAGCGAAGTGAGGCGAAAAACTTCGGGGGATCTGCCAGGTTTCGGACTGATCTAAGCCACAAAAATGGCCAGAAAGTGGCGATTTTCGAGGGATCGAACCAGTAGGACTTGGTGAATCTTGGGGAAATCAACCATCCGGGGATCTGAACAAGAAAAGATAGCACTAGCAATGCGACCATCAAAGTTTCCCCTTTTTGGATCTGATAAACCCAACGGATCCAGTACATTCCACCAGCGACTTGGGATCGAGCTCTCGATTCTCCAGAAAATGGTGCTTAATAGCCCCAGGACTTGACCCATACCATGACCCATATCCATACTGAATCACTTTCTTAATCACTTTCTTAATATTGCTTCATGGTTGTGGTTGGCCCAAGGCAGGTTGAATACCAGGTTGAATACCAGGTTGAATA
This sequence comes from Symbiodinium sp. clade C Y103, assembly GCA_003297045.1. NCBI lineage: Eukaryota > Dinophyceae > Suessiales > Symbiodiniaceae > Cladocopium > Cladocopium sp. clade C. Next base: position 114,599 of record BGPT01001512.1, read on the forward strand.
CCAGGTTGAATCATGTTAGATCACCAATACTTGATCAAATCCCTCATTCTGGTGCCGATCCGACGCCACGATCCCGGCGTTAGGAGCACTTTGGAGTTTCACGCGCCCATCGCGAGATCCTTGGGCTACGACTTGTTGGATCCCAATCCAGAGGCGCCTGGCAGTCGCTTCAGGCAGCTAACCCTTGGCTGACCCAGGGCGCGACATGTTTGGGTTATTGTGGCTTCATTCGTTCAGCGGATATGGCCAAACAAATCTCAGAAACAGAAATATACAACAATATGAAATAATAGTAATACAGTAATACGTAGTAAGATATGCCAACTGATAGCAACATATAGTATCATATATAGCGTCATATATGGTGATATATCTAGCAATATATAGTAATATTGCTATGTAAGTTTGTTTGAAAATAGTAGGGTATGCGGTATACCCCCCAAAATGGCCGTTTTAATAGGGGGACACTGATGGTTGATCAATGGATTGAAAGGTATACATATTGTCAGACAAACCCATAAAATTTATCTTATTAAATTCCAATTGAGCGGTATGTCCTGCTCAGGTGGGTTTGTTGCCCCTTGCACACTGCGAAACCTTGCCGAATACCTTGGAACATTTCGGTCTTTTGCTTCGGCACCTGGATCATGCTGGTGTGTGGACATCGGGAAATCTGAGGCATCAAAACAATTTTGATGAATTGCCCATGAAATACATGGTGATTTAAACATCAGGAATTTGAGATTTACCCATCGAACATGGTGGTCTACAGATTTTAACATATTTTAACATGGTGATAGATGGTGATTTAACCATCAAAGATGATGAATTACACATCAAACACTGTTGATTTAGCTATCAAAAAATGATGATTAGCCCTTGAATTTGTGAAACCGCCAACTTGGAGGGGGTAAATAATACTGGCTAATTTCCTTAACATGATAAAAGTTGTGATGCGACTTCCGACCAAGACATATGCTGAGCTATGGGTATATCTCTATTCAGATGGTGCTTAGCAAGGGGAGCGGGATGGTTCGCCCAGAAAAGTCACCGGCGAAACTTGACTACACCTGCCTCTAATAAGACAGTTGACTGCCCATTACAGATGGTTTCCTCTGGTGAACAGGGGGTTCCCCTTCATTTTTTGACCCACCAAGCATGGCAGCTGTTTTCGGCTGTCCCAGGTGCCTTGTGGAATGGCTCATATATCGATACCTTTTGGGATTTCTTTTGGGATTTCTATACCTCGTACCCTCCGGTAAGTTAGTGTAACGACGAACAATATTTAAAAGTCGCCATGTTTACTAAGCAAAATCATGCTAAATCAATCTAAGTCATTGGAACAACATGGGCCATGGGTTCCATAGCCATTGACCTGGTCCGGTTGCGAGGTATCCAACGGAGTACCGCTTGGTGCTGGATTGGTTTGATGGACAGTTGCCTTGCCTAGATGACCTTTTCTGAATCGATGCAAGGTTTTTTTTGGTATATGGGGGCACCCCCAATAGCTGGAGGGTTTATAGTTTACAATGGAAGATCCTAGTAAAATCGATGATTTGGGGTGCCCCCATTTCAGGAAATCTCCAAATGTGTCTGTTTTTTTTGTGGTTTTTTCAGGCGTTGACTACATGTATATGTTTGAAATATATAAGTTGGTGTTTGTGCGGTCTTATGAGGCATTATGCTGCTTTCTACTCATGGATGTTTTTAACACGCAAACACACACACACACATACTCTCGTACACACGCATATATATATATATATATATGTATATGTATATATGCATACCAATATACTTTATATTATATAGATTATGTAATTGTATATATGCTGTATATGTTGTTTGTGGTTGGAAATTTGACTATCAATAACTTCATGGGTAATGAAACATATTTCAATGGTTCATGGCCGGATTAGTTAAGTTAGAGGTATGGATATTTGAGATTAGTTGCAGCTTGATGAATGGCTCATGGATGATTTTCCTGTTGATCCTGGGATGTTCCTGGCAGCTATAGATGCGGCATAAACACAAGGTGGTGTCAAGAAAGTTGGGGAGCTGCTAGAAAGATTCAAATTTCTAATTCTAATGCAACAAAATCTTGCAAATGAGATGGCTGCTGGATGTCTAATCTATTATGAGCTATGTATGCAAAAAGTATTCTATATATAGTATTATATATGCGCGCATATGCAAAAATAATATAGAAGCATGACATGGTCACGTGCGGGTTCCAGGCAGTCATTTTTTGGGGTGCTACAACTTGGGGGTAGCAGCGCCCGAGGTTTGGTTTCCTCGATCGCATTCTGGCACACGGCACTCGTGCAGCTCGGCGTTGCGTGGGTGGATACAGTGGGATTAGCACGTCGAGACTGCAGACATTTTGGTCATTTGTACTCAGACATTCAGACTCAGCCTCAGGAACTACGTGTAACATCTGAATCGTGGCAAACACTTGACAAATCAATCCAAGAACATGCTTCACACGAGAGCGAGCGAGCGATACATACCTGATATTTACACATCGAGAGAGATATGGGCTTATTGTGGCTTATTGATATAATCATGTCTTGTCCGTCCTATACCGATGAGTGTATATCAAAAATTGCATATTTACACTTAAACAGAAAAAATGTGCCTGGAGGCCCCTTTGGTACACAAAAACTTGTACCACTTTTTTTCTGTACCACTTTGAAAAATGTGTACGTTTCAGGGGGTGTAAAAAAAAGGCGCTCG
>BGPT01001512.1:125945-160396 GCA_003297045.1 Symbiodinium sp. clade C Y103
GCACGTGCTTCCAATTAGATCTGGCTTGCAACCGCTTTGGCGTCGGCCCTCCATATTTCATCATCCACCACGACGTCATGTGCACCTCAGCAAAAAGTACACATGCTACAGAGCTAAAGATCTCACCTGCGCATGGCCGTTATAAGAACACTAGCACCCCAAACATACACGGCAAGCTACATAGCAAATGACTTCTTGAAGCCATTGCCAGCGGAACCACGTAAAGAGTATCGATTGACGTGGTTGCTCCACGATAAAGAATCCGTGAACAGCCAGCACGCATAAGCAGCATAGCACTACCCTTAGTAGGAGGCCAACCACTGCAACCGGTCTGCAAAGCATGCATGCACTCACCCCACACGTCAAAAACTCACGCACACGCAAGCACATTCAACCATGGGACCTTGATGCCATTTTGTTTCCAGCGGCCACCATTTCACGACCAAGGAGGCCAACAGCATTGTTTAACAAATTTCGCCAAGTTGTGCCTCTGGCTGGCAGCCCCCAGCTCCGGCAATCTATGCCGACGAGGCAAAGTGCCCCAGGGCACATCATGAGACAGCTGAACAGCGCCACCCTGCAGGCCATGGCCAGAGAACATGAAACACGTTGACCAGCTCCAGAACAAAGCACGGCTTCACAACATCAAATAAGATGCTGACAGAAAGCCCGGACTGCTGTTTATGTCCATTGCATTGGGCTTTCCCTTCTTCTTGCCATACTCCAGGTCAAACGACGCAACGTTCAGACCGTTTCTTTTCCTCACTCCGTCTGTGCTGAAAGAGTCACGGGCACACAGGTAAATGCATGCACTTTTCCAATAAGATATGTCCAACAAATTTCTGAGGAGCCAGCCACTGTTTGCTGGCACTGGCGCAACCACTAAACAGTTCAACGAACTGAAACTCAGGTTGGCCCCAGTTGAAAGAGGGGTGCCAGAGCATTAAGAGCACCTAAGGAAATCGAATGCAGCCACGACAGAATATGTGAAACGGCAAGATGGGATACAACACAAGCCCCAGGCAATTCCAATCAGGACCTTCAGGGCACAGATTTCACAGCAGACAATCCTTTGCCAAAAGGGGGGAGAAAGACAAATGGAGAAACACGTCAAATTAAATTATTGCCAACATCTCCACCTGCCTTGGGGCTGCCACAGTGCGCCAAGGAGGACACCAAGGAGCCACGTTCCCAAAACGGCATGGCTACAAGAACTGCTGGCAGCTTTTGAATTGCGAAACCCTAGCATCACAATGCATGTCACATGGCTGTCTCATTCGTGAATCATCATGAATGTCAACATGCATGAATGCATGCATGAAAAGAACGAGCCGAAGTACACTTTGGTCAAAGCATCATGCCCATGCATGCCAGTGCCGGTGACATGCATGCAACCACCAGCCGATGAATATCGAAAAAGTTCAACATTTTTGTTCAGCTCATCAATGAAGTCATGCATGAGCTTTGCAGTGGTGAGCCCATCTTCGGCCTTCCATCTCTGCTTCGACATGCCAGCTTGCCATTCTGTACCTGGTCAATCAAAAGGTGCTTCATTTTTCCGTCTCTGGGAAACACGCTGGTGTAGCAACGTTAACTTAAATTAATTTCAAAACATTCGGTAAACTTCAGCCAGCAACATGGGAAAAAAACCCTGGCCCTTTTTTCGACTCGACGCTTCGCATCTCATGTGAGCTCCAGCAAACCTGCCAGCAAAACATGCACACATTGCAGAAGCCTTGGCTCGCCCAGCACACATGGACAGTGCCGGTTCATGCCTCCTAAGGTCTCATCACCTTGTTTGCCTGCTCCATCCTGGACAGAATAGAGAACCAAGCAAGTGGCAAAGCATGTGCTGCATCAGGCTGCACTCCGCACCACCCTGTCAAACACAAATCCCGAGCCTTCCGATCCCCTCCATGACTGAGTGGTCGTGGACTTTGGGGTGCTTGGTCGGGCCTTCTTGGGAATTGGCGGCGGCGGAGGCCACCAAGGCCGCGGCATTTGGGCCGGCTTGGGAGGAGGTGGTGGGACCCGCCTGCACGCAGTTGGTGCTGGCCTAGTCCTGGCTCCTATTGCCGCTCCCCCACCAAAACCAATAGCTCTGGCCATTGGAGCTGCAGGCTTGGCTGGCGCTGCAGGGGTCTCACAGGGTTCTGCTCCAGTAGCTTTCATGGGACAAGGTCTGCGTTTGGGTCTAGCGCCACATTCTTCAGCACTTTTTCTTTTCTTTCCCTCTGTCACAAAAAGGCTGAATGGCGGCGGGGATCGCCATGCAGCTTCAGCCGAGCTCTCTGGTGGTGGCCTCTGCAAGAGCAAGCCACACAAAAGTACCGAAAAACATTGAATCTACCTAAATACACGTTTAGAGGGAAGGAGAGAGGGAGAGACGAATTTGGAATAGAATATAAAAAAATGCATGGATGCTGGCATGGCCCCTTAAAGGGTGGAGGCCTTGAATCCACACTTTCAGCGGTGGCTGCCTGTGGAACACGTTCTTCCTGCCAATGCATGCCTGCATATGAATGCCTGCACATGCATGCCTGGACATGAATGCCTGGTCATACACCGATGCCTGCACATGAATGCCTGGACATGAATGCCTGCACATGCATGCCTGGACATGAATGCCTGCACATGAATGCCTGGACATGAATGCCTGCACATGCATGCCTGCACATGCATGCCTGCTCATGCATGACATGTGTGACAGTTTTGGATAAAACGTTTCCATGCGTGACTTTCCATCACCCCCTTGCGTGCAAATTGGTCTCCTGCTGCTCAGCCAGCGTGGCCAGCTGTCTCAGGACAGATGCGACCTGATCACGACAGAATTGTTTTGCCATGCATACACACACACACACATGCTATGAAAGTGATTAAGCCATTGGCCGTGTGAGCAGCTCTCATCTGACACGGCAGCGGTTGCCCCTGTCAGCAAGCAACCCTTGATGCATGGCCATTCTACCAACTGTGATCCCAACACGTGCATGTCAAGGTCAGTCATGAAAGACAAACCGGCCACATCATCCAACAAACAATGTTAGCCAGCAAAAAAAACAGGCCTCACATGAACTTAAAATCCTTCAAAGCGGCCGACTCTTTGAGCCAAGTGCTGATGGCGCGCAATGGCTACTAGCATGCGCAGCAGGATTTCCATTCTGTGAAAATTTTCTCACATGCCAAACACTGGAAGGGCACTTTGCCACACTTCAGGCCCAATTCCAGCATCTCATGTGCTGTACCTGCGCGAAGAGTTCATTGCACCGAGGTCCCAGCAAAGTAACTTGAACCAGGTCTGCTGCCAAATTGACTGTGCACACCAAATAGGTCCAAGCAGCCAGCAAACAGAGAACATGGGAGACACACTTATATATTTTCCTCCTTCAACACATGAAGACTCACACATCAAGCGGTCAGCGCTGGAACCATCCAGAATGGTCGCACTCTGGAACAAATGTTGGCATCCCAACATGCATTGTTATGCATGAAAACCCGGCAAGTTCCAAAAGGAAAGCTTGAACAATTCCCCTTGCTGCAAGCTTGCAAACTTTCAGTTTGCGTCACTGGCACTCACCAGACCCGCCTCGGAAATAAACATCTCTGTCCCAAGCTTCCATCTTGAGTGACGTACTAAGACTGAGGCACCAACTCAGTTGGAAAAGGATCACCTAGGCCACCATCGGAAAAAAGTATGCGAGACTTATTTATCTGAGTACCCAGCAGCACGACCTGCTGCACATGCCTCCTCATGTGAATACCCTGCTTTCTTGTGCGCATACTTGGCCTTGTTGTATGCATTGCTTTTCCTGTTGTGGAGGCTGTTGGTGCTGGGCTGCGGGGTTCTTTTACTTCGAGCCTTTGGCTTGGGTGCTGCTCTCTTTCTCACTGGGGCGGACTTGGCCTTTGCCTTGCCCTTGGGCTTTGAAGGCAAAGACTTTGCAGCAGCCTTTGCCTTTGCTGATCGACCCTTAGCTTTTCCTTTTCCTTTCGGTTTTGCTGCGCCCTTTGGCCTGCCCGGCGGCTTGGGGGCACAACTTGGCATCATCTCTGTAGCCTTCTCCAAAAGTGCAGCGCAAGCTTCAGGGGCCACACCAGCCTCATGTTCTCATATGGATGCATGTGGGCACCACCATGTGTGAACATATGTCACTCTACAATACTTTAAATGCTTGGATGCAAAGATGCATGCAAGAAACCGCTTCCTGAACTTGGTGCTTTGCAGTAGTAGGCAGGGGCCCATCTGGATCAGCATCTTGCATGTCAACATCCTGGTCGGAATCCCCGGCGCCTTCAAAGCAAAGGGTCGGAGAGCGGGCCTCAAACTCAGAGCTATCACTTGGTGGTGAATCAACAGTATGATGTGGATCCATGGGGGCTGTATGTTCGACAGGCACAGGGCTGCCGCTGCCCAAGTCCAGATCCAAATCTGGAACAGGAATGTCTTCACGATCTTCCGCCCCGTGACTTGCACCCATCTCGCAAACAACCTTGGTCCCAAGGTCACACTCCGCAGGTGTGGGGCTGTCACATTCCGGACTGTTGCTTCTGGCCAGTGCCGCATCCAAACAACGGGGGGATACGGGTAGACAAGGGGTCTCCGGCTCATCCACCATTGTATTCACCTCATGTCGGACCATACATTCACTCAGAACCAGGGGTTCCAGCACTTCCGGGGCCGCATCTGCCAGTGGAGGGCCAATTTCCACAAATGCCGGAAACTCCATGATATCCAAAGCCTGGGTCTCCAAGTTGTCAGGGCCTCGGCTGAAAATTACAAGCCCATCACGGATGTACCCATTTTCTGCCCAAGCAAACCAAAAACTTAAAAGCACATGTACTTGCAAAACACCACCTGCAAGCATGACTGAAAACCAGAATTCTGTAACTCAGGGACTGACAGGGAGCTGGAGACTTTGGATGGACATTCTTGTGAACAATTGGCCGGCTGGTTTCTGCGGCTTTCAGTTTGGCTTGCTCCTCCAACAGCACCTCTAGCTCGGCCAGCTCTTTGAGCAACGCAAGGCCTCAACAAAATGCATGCATGAACATGAGCAGCAAATCTCATTGCCATGAGCAGCTTCCACAGGCACATGATTTGAGCTTGGAACGGTCAGCTCTGGGCATGGAAATCTTGACGGGCGTCATCTCAGCACCAACACCTGTGAAGCAAATAGCCGCCCATATATCAAATCATAATACGATATACTGTTGACAGGACTGCTGTCTAGGGTTGCCATCACTTGCCTGCATCCCGTGGAGGAGGTGTTACAAAGCTGCAGCCTGGAAACCATATTCATATACATGACACACACACACACACTATATATATATATATCAAAACTCAAAACATGTTTTTTGTTTTACCATCAACACACTCACATCTTTAGCTGAGAATATGACTGCTCTTGGCTGGACTAGCTTGGCTTCGAAGATCATGGGCAGAATCTCCAGCTGGTGGTGGGGCTTCCAGTGACTCTGAAGCCTTGGCTGCCGCCTCATCAGCAAGAGCATCTCCACTCCAATCTGTTCGCGCACTTTCATTTTCCTAAGTTGCGAACAAGAAAAAACTGGTTTCTAGGGGGGTTTGCAAGTAGCGACACGCTCGAAGACAAAACTTTCGTGACACTTACCCATGTGTTCTCATGAATGCAGGAGCCCAACATGAATGGTGACACCTGTGCCTTCAAACATGAATAGAAAAACCTTGCAGTCATGACTGATCATCAGTGCGACGTGCATGCATGAATGGCAGTGAATGCAACAGTTCATGAATGGTCAACAAACATACGTGCATGAAACATGAATGCATGAATGGCCATAGATGAATGGCTATGAATGCAACATGCATGGAAAAAACCACATGCATGACCATGCAACATGCAGAATGAATGGTCATGATACATGCATGCATGCATGCATGCGTGGCTGCACTGGATCTTGAAAGCCAGTGTCGCTGTCCAGGTCCGTAGAAGATTCACTGTCTGAGCCGGACTCCTCATCTCCACCTGGCTGCAGACAAGGTGTTGGAATGGCACTGGGTGCTAAAATGGCAACAGAAGATTGGAACCTGCTGGCAAAGGAATCCCAGCCAACTGGTATATCAGACGGATGCGAGGGGATCGAGGGCAATGACCACGCCTGAGTTTAGATATAATACTTGTAAGTTTGTAACGTGCATGGAAAAGGGTATTGTTCCAACATGCCAGCTTGCACATGCTTGCAGCCTGGAAACTTGACAACTCTGGCGAAAAGAAACATCATGCGCATGGCCATCTTTGCGTGCAATTTGGTCCTGATGCCTTAGTATTTAAAATTTGAAACAAGGAAAACCAACTCTTGAATACACTATAGTGTATCTGAAAACTCAAACACGTACACATCCATGTAGTTAACACATATATATGTCGCTATATGTATATACTAATGTTGCAAACATGGTGCTGCAAAGAGGTATGTCCCTGGGAAGCTTCATTGAGAAGAAACCATGGGCAGCTTGCTCCATCATGGCCAAGGATGGCCGGCACCCAACATGCTTGCAAGCAAGGCCAATCGCTTCGGCATTTGCCTTCAAGTCGCCTGACTCATTCGTGAAAAAACAAAACGTACACAAGAACGTGCAAACACACAAAACAGACCAAACCATGAACTGAAACAAATGGCCTCGTGTAACCTTCGACTTCTTCGAAGTTTTTGCCGGGGGGACAACAATGCCATGTCTCGCAGCCATGGAGCTCACATGTGGGTCATTCGCCCAGGCAGTTGCCAAGAGAGCAGCCTGCTCATAATACACCATTCTCAGAAGCAACTAACTATATATGAGGGATCTTTGGGCCAGTGCTGTAGTTAAAAGACAGGTTTGCCCCCCCCACACATGGAAAACACAATGGACCAAAATCAAAAAACAACCACGCAGGGGCACTTCCTTGGTCTCACACCTGTGCATAGGCATCCACACATCCAACTCTATGCCACGCAAGTGCCTTCTGGAAAAAGATTTGCCTAAATCCATCAGCGGTAACTGGCAACCATCGCAATCCTGCAACATGCAATACGACCCAAATCATTGACTAGCAACCCATGCATGCAACTTTGATGCCAAGACTGTCCTTGTGACATTGCCCTCGCAACGGAGCAAACAAACCAAAGTCAACCCNCCCAAATCATTGACTAGCAACCCATGCATGCAACTTTGATGCCAAGACTGTCCTTGTGACATTGCCCTCGCAACGGAGCAAACAAACCAAAGTCAACCCAAAAACCACCAAATGGCTGCAGAAGAAACATGTATGGTTGACCACGGCCAGATGTGCTTCAAACTGCACCTTAAAAAAAATGTGCTCGTTTCACAGGCTCCCCCAAAATAACGCTCGTTTCAAGAAAAGATGTACCAAAACCCCATGTGGTACAAGTTTTTCTGTACCACTGGGGAGTCCAGGTNTCGTTTCACAGGCTCCCCCAAAATAACGCTCGTTTCAAGAAAAGATGTACCAAAACCCCATGTGGTACAAGTTTTTCTGTACCACTGGGGAGTCCAGGTGTTTTGTTTTTATTTTGTGTGGTGTGGCCATATCCAACATGTCAACATGTTTCCAAGTATCGCGCCAGATCCTGGCCATCTCCGGCTACATTTCAGGTCGTGAAGGCAGCGCTAAAGGGTGACCCTGCCTTCCAGTCGCTGTCTTCCAGCTATCAGGCGGTCCTTGGTCGCGGCCCAGGGATGGATCCGAAAAATGGGATGGTTGAAATATATTATAATATATTGAAATTGCAACCAATAGTAAAATGGCGGTGAATTGGGGATGGTGAATTTGGCTCAGGGTTTACTAACTTCATTGTTTCCCTGGAAAACATGGGCCAAGGGAGGGCTGATCCCTTGAGCATCGTTTTATTTAGGAATGACAACTCAAACATGGTTTGGTTAGTAACTTTAGTAGTTCAGGTTTCAGGCTTAAAACATATGTTACATATTCCAATGTCCTTCTCCCAGCGTTTGGTTGAATCCCAGTTGTGAGACACAAAAAAACGTACGCCATGGCTAGATGGAAAATCGCCCATGTTGGGGAGTCTTGAATCCATCCATAGGGACTATATATACATTAGGTTTGGTTCGCACTATGGGTTGGATAACAACATATAGACATAGCATGATTTATACCTAAGTCCAACAATTACGGCATCTGATAGATGTATCGAACGTTATTGTATGATTTATCCAGTGGCTAGGAGGGAGGTAAGGACCTGTGGATGCGGAGCCAAGGAGCTACCAACAATTATAGATTTCACCTTTAATAGATCCATATACGATCAACTATGCACAAAGTATAATACTATATTGTACAGGCTATATATGTTAGGTACTGTATGTCCTCAATAATACACATAGAGTGTATGTATATATACTGTATGTATATATATATATTATATATATATGTATACCTACTTTTGCTTAGTGCATAGGCAATCATATGTATACAGTAATGATATCATATGTACATCTCCAAAAAAATGTCGCCAGGTGAAGAGCCGCATCAAGTCGCCCCAGAGCCTCATGAAGAAACTCTTGCAAGGCGCCTTGAGTCGGGATACGATGCGCTGATCCGTCGGGGGAAACAAAGATAGTTTGCTATAGAAAAAGTACCCTTTATGGAGGATTGACCTATAATTTCAATGGTGATTTCCATAGCAAACTGTTAGCATTTCTAAGAAGGTGATCCAGTTGTTTGAAGGAAATGATCTACATATTTAAAGGTCGATTTGCATGGATCTGTCACGTCCATAGGTTGAGTTTACTGGATATCATGTGGCTGAAGATGGCCATTTGATATGATTTGATGATATGTTTCAGCTTTACAAAGATGGAAGTCATTTCGAGCTGCGGCTTAAACCAACTATACCAGTCCGGCGAGGTTATTTGGTGAAGCCAGTCAGCTGTCCACCTGGCAAGTTGGGATGGTGTTGTTGATAATGCTAGATCCTATGCTCGATAAAGCTCATGGTATGCCTTTCATGAAATCCAAATCCTGAGAAGGTACTTGCCCCCAATGAATACAATATACGCGAAAATCAATGTGGCCTCAGAAGGTACAGCTGGATGCATATGTTGATCTCCGATTGCCATGTCTGATTCGCAGGACGCTAATCTTTGTCCAGCCATATCTCTAAGACGCCATGGTATCTTCCGCAGAAAAACACTAGTCTTCAGTGGGACAACATGGGAACAGCATCCCCGAGACCATGAGTGTGATACGCCATGCGTTTTGCATCATCTTACTTGTAAGCAAACTTGAAATGATTCGAAATGGATGGTGTTTGATAGTTATGGCACTGAAGAGTCACAAAATAATGGGTCGCCAAAATCGTCACCCAGGTGTTCCGACTGAAAACTACGCACGTATAACATTCACCCGTCCCCAAGTTTAAGAAATCCTCGCTGGATTGCTCTGGCAATTGACCAGATCGCTATGGATGGCTATGGATTTCTCCATGCAAATAATAAGTAAAATCCTGTTTATCGATGTATATCATCTAACTTTTCATGGGCCATAAGTTGCCAGAACGTAAACCTCCCTGAATCCATTAATATCCATTAATTTTCTATTAGTTCATTAATATTCATGAACAACCCATATCCGGATGTTTCATCAACGTGTCCATCACTTAATGGACACTAATGAGATCCCATTAATTCAGTCAATATCACGATTTTATGAACGGATATATTCATTAACGTATCCATTAATATTCCATCAATATCCGTTGATATTCCATTGATATGTCATCGATGTATATATATATATACATATCATTATATATCAATATCCCATTAATATCCCATATTACTCCCCCATTAGCATTCTATGAGTTCTTCATAGATATTGATTGGTTATCCATTCATATCCCATTCGCCAGGCCGAGTGGTCAACGACCTGTTGGGCTTGGAGATCATCGTGCAGCGCCTGGGCATCTTTTTACCGAACAAACATGGGATACCCTGGTTATGACTAACATAGCCATGGAATAGCTGGCTAAATTGGGATGATTTTCCCATTAAAACCTCTGTTTAAAGGGGATTTTCCATGGCTATGTTAAATAACCAGATGGTATCATTAGATTTGATCATGAAATTCTAAGAGAAGTGAGAGAACCATTAAAGATACAGATCAACCGGTTGGTATGTTCATGGCTTATGTGTTGGACATTTTGATGGAGAAGTTGACTAACCAGTTAGACAAATCATTGGATTTCTGGGTGCCGAAATCAACCACAGAAAAGTTGCTGATGATAAAGGGAAGATAGCGGGATTCCCAATTGATGGCCATTCAGAATCGGGTAAACCATCATCAAACACGACAGTCCTGGGTCCCATACTATTTTCATGGTTTCTCGAAAGCCTATTTAGGATGAGGGATCTTGATGGTCCCCAAAGTGCACCCAAATTGAACATGTGACTGTCACACTCAGGTGACCATTAAAATCGACTAGAGATCATTATCAGAAACATTTCATTGTGTAGAAAAGTGTGTTTGAGAATCATGGTATCCTAAGTTTCACCTGTTTCCTTGGGGAATTTTCAAGTACCGTGATTTCAATCCCTGCTGTTTGGTGGGTCCGAGGCCAAGGCACATGATTTCCGGCAAGGCAGGTTTCAGCATTGGATCATGTCTTCTGGTCTTTGGAAATGCAGTAACCCCAAAATAGATAGAGAACTTTGGACATCTTGACATATGAAGTACATTCAACAGAACTAACATCCTGGGAACACTTTTCTATTTGTTGGGGGGGTGCTATAGATGATGGTCCAAGGATTTGTCCGACTGATAGTTGGAATGATTCACTGGTAACTAACATAAACTAACGCATGTTTGATTTAGCGAGTGGTTTCAGAGATGTCCTTTTCATCCCCGGACATGAGATGATGACCCCAAGGGGGTTGAAACCACCAACGCCAACCATTGCTTTGTCTATTCATTCGTTGTTGGTTGCATCATGTTGCATCCAAATGCTGATTTGGCTGGTGAGTTCCTGGCTGGTACCCAATGACTAAAATATGTTTCCCATGGTCAAAACTACCCACTAGTTGCCCTCAAGACATGCAACATCCACCAGGTTTACAATTTGTAGATCATGTTCCTTGGGTTGCCTATGAATTCGCATTTGCGTTGTGTTTTTATTATAAATATATGTATATTATAACACTTTACTAAGGGTACCCATTCAAATCTAAGGTGCTGCCAACCATCATTCAATTTTAATCAAATGTTTCCATCTGTTCAACGTGGTGTTCATACTTTCAACAGGCTAATCTTTGCTGTTTCCCTTCTGGCAATTGAACATGATCATCATTGAAAAATTACCCATTTGTAGATTTGATTTAGCTATATATTATTCATGGCCATTTTCCATGGCTGTGTCAGATTCAGTCAGAGGATCTCACTTGGCAGGGGGAACTCTCGGCCTACGCAGCCGCTGCGGGAATTCTGCGGTATGTCTCCAGCCACTTGGTGTTGAGGTCCCAGGACGCATGGGGATAGCATGGAATATTGTATAGTATTGTATCAAACAATGGCAAAATTACGGGGATTCAACCAACCCTATGATGGTTGTTTAAATTGACATAATGACATACCAAGAGTTTTTATCAGGATATGCTGGGATATAATATATGGATATATATATATATACACATACAAGAGGAGTATAATATAACCAACACTATAAGATATGAGGATATGTTCATGGGTTTACTGTAGCCGAAATGTCATTCCAAAATGATACTGGTTGGTTAAGAACTGGATTCCCCACAATGGATGATGATACTGTAATCTCCAACATCGGGTAGCCTTACTCCCTACATCTCCCTACAGCCTATAGTCATCAACCAGCAGGGTTTGAACACTGCTCAAATGACAAGGGGGCTTCAACATCCCAAGATGGAGTAGCCAACTAAAATGCCTTCCAGTGTCATCAAACATGGCTGGCTCGGAAATTCCCTTTCAATATCTATCAATATCACAACATCTATCTGTATCTATTTGTATCTATTTGTATCTATTTGTATCTATTTGTATCTATTTGTATCTATTTGTATCTATTTGTATCTATTTGTATCTATCTATCTATCCATCCATCTATCTATCTATCCATCTATCTATCCATCTATCTATCTATCTATCTATCTATCTATCTATCTATCTATCTCTATCTCTATCTATATCTATATCTCTATCTATATCTATATCTATATCCATATCTATATCTATATCTATCTATCTATCTATCTATCTATCGGCACTTTGTTACTTTGTTTGGAACATCATCCAAATTTATTGGTGATTGTCCATTGCCACGTTGAGGTGTCGAGAATGGCTGGCGCGTGGCGCCCAAATCCTTCAAAGACTACGTGTCGCAGCCGAAGAAGTCTGGATATCAGGCGCGGAAGTTGTGCGGCTGATGTATGAAATGCGGATTACTCCCGATAGAGGCTACTTGTAGTGTGTTTCAATATGAAACCTAAACATTGAGACACATGAGACACATTGTCGTGTAAATCGATTTCATGGAGTTCTCTCTTGGATTTCAGAGACGTCCAAATCCAAACTGCTTTGGAACAACGAGTATATAAAGATGATCCGCATGGACTGCCCCGCTTGCTGTTGGAATGTCACTTGTTGCCGTGTTGAGATCAACCAGGAAAAGATTGGTGATGAATGGTGCTGAGCAAGGGTATTTGGGCAAGCGGCAGTCCTTTTCAGGTTGGTGAATAGTTACAGTTTTCCAGAAGACATGCAAAAAAAGAACTTACTGAATCCTTTGACCATTGGAGTCTTGCTTGCACAGTTGTCTCAGCATCCCCAGACTTCGATGAAGGGAACATGCTCGCATCTTTTGAGAATCCCCCAAGTTGAATCTTTCCTGTTTCTTTCCTCAAAATCAATCAATCAATGGTTCAAGACAAGGTTTCCTGCACCATTTCCCTCAAACTCAACCCAATGATCGTCCTAAAAAGGTGCTAAAAAGGCGATCATTTGACCTTGGGAGCCTTGGGAGCCTATTGCCAGGCCATTCATTTGACGCTAGCACCTTGGCCAAGCCAACTTTTTCAGCATTTTCCGCTTGATCATCATTTCCCATACCTCATAATTTGCCTTAAAATATCTTAAAATGTTTTTTTTTGACAATTTTCACACCCAAATGATGCCATAAAAAATCCCATATATTATTTGATGCTTCAAACCGGATCAGTTTCCCATTTCCCGCGGATTGGGATCATCCCCGCTTCGAACCCAATCTTTAACGTCGACCTCGCGTCTGGACGTTACAACCCCAAATGGTCGATCTTTCAGGTTCGTGAATTATGAATCAATGATATATCCAGATATTTGGGATGGAGAATCCGTACAATTTCATGGTTAAAAAACGCCCATGAATACAGATTATCAATATATAGTACAATCAAATGTTTAGCAAACATATGTTCAATCACACTCACAAAAGCACATTTGTACATACATATATACATGACATAATTATACATATAATCATCCTGAAGTAGGTAGAACATCAACATTTCAATTATATTCCCATATATCCGATTATTTTTTTACATATCCACAATCTATCTACTTCAGGATGATTATATACTATATATATAGATTGATTTCTACATTTATTCTCAAATGTTTCCACATCGCCATAGCTTGGCCTCTCCCCGCTTTCCCAGGTCACCGACTTCCACGCCTTAGCCCTGAGCTCGTCCTCAGCGTCCTCCGCGTCACCCGATGGATCCGACACGAAACGGGCGCCGTGCCAACTGGAGCTGCATATCTTCACGGAAGAGATGAAGTTGCAGGATGCGAATGGGGGGGACCGGTGATCATCTGATGGATCACGGGATGCCGCAATAATGTTATGGAAGAATCTGATGAATATAGTGGATGAACATAGTGGATAATTAGGGAAGAATCGCTCAGGGGATCAGGGTATCTTCCCAAGAATCTGGAGATCGGAATAGATAAGCAGACCTATCATAGACCAAGTTGCAACTTGGGGCGCACAACTTCGTAGGTATACAGGGATATCAATGGGAATATAATGTAGGAGGAATTCGAACATGTTATAACAAACCAGATGTGATATGGTTAAGGTACTGGCTGAACATTTCAGGTTGGTGCTGTGAATTTTGATGAAACTTATCTAGATGGGATGCCATCAGAGATGCCATGGAGCTGGTTGGAGATGTTTCTTGGCTTAGACTCCTCTGATTTCATAGTAAGAAATTCAGAGCCACCAGTGCCAAGGGACTGGTGAAGGTTTCTACGGGTTCCTGCCCATGAAGGAAGATCTATGGAATATGAATTTAGAATGGCATTGTGTATATATATATATATATGCATGTATATATATATATATAATTCATATTTACAGGCATATGTGCATATATGTATATATTCATATGGGTACAGACTTCTCTGGGAAAGGAATTGGTGACAGGTGTTCACCTTATGTAATGCCATTCATGGAGGAACCAACGTCCAGTGCTGGGGTGATTGTCCATATGGCTGACGTTTGGAAATCCCCGAGCCCTGGCGGTGTAGTTCGGTGTGAAAACCCTCGAACTCAACAGAGAAATGGTAGTAGCATACATTACTGGATTGGTTGAAGGGAAAATCTACAGGAAACCATGGTTTTTACCATCAAATATGGAGGTTTCCTGCAAATGTTCCCATAAACCAATCCAATGAATACAGTAATTTTACAGTGAGCCATGTTTGATGACACCGGAGGGTATCTTTTTTGGTTGCTTACTCATCTTGGGATGTTGAAGTCCTCTTGTCGGTGTTATGCCGTGTTCAAACCCCTGCTTGTTGATGATTGGATTTGGGATTATCCTCCCCAACAAGTTTGAGAGTATCATAATCTATCAGAACCCATAAGCTGGGAATATCCCATGAAGTAGATGGGATTACATCCCATGAAGGTCTTGTACCCCCAGGTAATTTAGTATGGAATGTAGATGCCTTACACTAGCTGACTTTAGTAAATTGCCAGAGGTTTTTCATCTCATTGATATGGTTGCCATCGGTTGGTTCATATTCCAGGTTTTGAATGGTTTTGATGTTTATGCAAGTCTATTGCCTAGCCATTGCCTAGCCTATACAGTTATCTTCCCAAGAAATGAATCTCATCAACTAAGTTCAATATCACTGTTTTTCCCAGGAAGTTTGGTGGATATTAACCTAGGAAATCACAATTAACCTGGCTTATCCACCAAATTTCCCAGGCGAATTCCCATTCAAAGCCAGGAACGCCGTGGCCCAGCCTCCCACGCCAGTTACAAAGCCTTCCCGTCGCGCACCAAACGGATGGAACGTGGAGAACGGCCGGGGGTTGAAGCGTTTTGAAGCTCAAAAAATGAAGAATTTCACGGAGAAAAGTGATGGAAACTTGGTGAAGATTGTGATTTTCCTGGGAAAGTCTGGTTCTTTGTTAAGTCAGCAAATCAGGCTTCGCCCCGAAGCCATCTTGGAGAAGTTGGGTGGTGAGACAGGCACGGCTACCAGGGCCTTGGCCAGGGGCCTGAGCAGGGAAGATTTTAAACACTTGGGGAAAAGTCGGGTTGGCTAATCGGATGCTTTATTATAACTATTCTTGGGTTTACCGATGGTTACATCATTATTTGGTTAAAAAGCTGCATGATCATGGGGGAAAAATGGAATATCTATATTTTTTACATATATATATATATATATGTATATATATATATACACATAAATATGGGTACACACATATACAATACCCAGGAAAATGGATTAAATCGTTTGAAGGGTACGTCAGATTCTACAGGTGGCTTCAAAATGGCAAAGATATCCATAATTATTCCTTTTGAGATTGGCAAATGGATAAACCATACCTAGTTATAGATCATTTACCTATTAAAAAGAGTGATTCTTTAATTGCTATTTGTTGAATTATCTGCACACCATCCAGAAGGATCCAGAAGGTCGCCCCATGCCGGGACACTGCACGCAGGCGTGGTGTCAATCACAGAAGTGGCCACTTGGGCATCTGAATGATTTTGATATATGTGTGTATATATATATATATATGTATATGTATATGTGATGAGGCACAAAAAAGGATGTATTGGGATATATGTGTGTATATATATGTGTGTATATATATGTGTATATATGTATATATATATATGTATATATATATGTATAGTATGTTGTGTCATGGTCTACTGGTTGGGTCGTCATTCATGCTTCCATTAAAAGTGTAGATGTGTTTGGAAGGGGATGCGGAGGACTCTGTCGCGGATCTTAGCCAGAACCAACTGACCCAAGAGAAAAAGCGTTTGCCACCATCCTATCTTGTTTGAGTGCAGCTGGTATATATTTGATTATATTTGTTGTTCTGTCACCATTCCCTACCCGAGATGCTTAATCCCTCTTGACATCATTTGTTCCACCTGCATCCCCAAGTTTTCTCACAGAATTCATGTTGAACCGGATCCTCAATTTCGAAGCGGACGTGACTCAGGCGCATCATGATTTTGTGCCCGGACCCGTGGATGCAACACAGAAGTTGGAGGCGGAAACACGGCTGGGAAACCCTGTGAGACGGCCTCCAGAGTCTGCAGGAAGGTGCTTCAATTTTTTGCATGGACGGGATGCTGTTTCTCTTTAAGGGTGAAGGTATATACATAATATATATATATATACACATATATACATACACACATATATATATATATATACATATATACATACACACACATATATATATATATACATATTAAATCTATACATATTAAATCTATACATAAACACACACGTAATAATTATACATATACATTAGGTTGACACTTCAAAGACAAATCTGACTAATCCTTGGCCGTCGAGATCGGCACAAGAGTTACTTGGGAGACGTAATTTCACAGAGCGGATCGGCAATCATCAATCAGGGTTTCAAAATATTAGCTCCGTCGCCGTCAACTAGCATTCTTGCTGATTCCACCCATGTGCTTTCTGGTTGACCGCACATTTTTGTTGATCAGATTCTGCTTCATTGGTTGGAAACATCAAGAACATCCATTCCTATTACTTTTTGGCTATCAAAAATCACCATTGTCAACATTGTAAATGTGTAGATATATGTGTAAATCATCAAAAAATCATCATAAATCATCTAACATGGCAACATCTGTATGAAACCATCTATATGAAACATGGCAACGGACAGTCGTCCCCATAGATTCGATGATGTTCCTTCCATGGCGCCGACCCTCCAGGAGTTGGCCCATCGCGCCGGCTTTGAAGACATGGACCGGGGATTTTGGCCGATGCCGGCGATTTCCCAAACTTAGGACCCAACTCACCAGAACCTGTATGGAGCATAGCAACCCCCAACAGATAGAACTGCAAAATCCGACTCAAAAAGTGGTAAGGTATACTTTTCTATACCTTTGCATTTGAAGGCTAATTAATTATTTTCGTCCTCTTTCAAAAGGTCTGGCAGCTATGACACCACATCACTCTATTTCAGTGGCGTGGGATGCTCCCATAGGACCCCCAACCCCTAACCCACCAGCCACTAGCAGCTACTAGCAGTCACCACCTTGCAACGAGCTCATCGTAAATGATGGCCTGTAAAGCCGACCACCCCAAAATGGGCTTGGCTTTTTATGTGAGAACTAGAATCTTTACGTGCCAAGAGAATTTACCGAGAAACGGTTCCCCATATACATGACTTAGAAATGGTAACCACTGTAATATGTGAAACTCATTCAAAATCAGCCATGACAGCCAATAATGGTTGATTTTTTAATGATATAATACATACATTATATATATATATAAATACAGGTTAGATAATGAAACCAACTTTTCAATGATTTGGTACCTCCCAGATTTCAAGAAAACCTTGGCTCAAATATCCTCCTGGGTCTTTTCGCGGCAGGACTTAGAGGCTTTGCGCACCAGCCGCAGTCATGTGGATGAGGCCCCTCCCGTCGCCACGTCAATAGAATGATGGGAATTGTAAGGGCTAACTATCCTTGATTTGGTGGAGTCGGTGCTGAAGGTGATGGGAATTGTGATTTTTATCGAGTGATTTCTGAAGGTCCGTTATGGTAAGTTTGGTAATGAATGTTTATTGCTGAAGATGATTGTTATTTACTTGTGGGTTGATCGACCATTTAGGGAACTGGGAATATTTCTTTGTTTGGATGCACCCTTCAGACCAAGGCAAGTGGCCGAACAAATGGGGTTGGTGGCTGACATGGAATGAAAAGGGGCCCTCAATTAGCCTTAATACAGGGAAAGTATGAGGGTGATTGATTTGCATAATTCTATATTCCTATATTCTTAATTATGTATATCATGTATATATATATATATATTTATACATACATACATTTAATTACATGATGAGAAAGGTCTCATGTCCAATTCTCATGACAGATTTGGCTATGTGTGGGTAGTTGGCGGAAATTTCATATCTGAACCTTCAAACATGCATCTGTTTCCTATCTCATTTGTTTGGTGGACATTCTGCATAAGACTAAACAACAAACTAACCAATACACATAGAACCCCACCAAAAAAGGTAGAAACATGTATCCAGGATGTTAGTTCATTGATATTTACCTAATTTTACTTCATATTTCCAGGTGTTAAATTGGATCCAAGGTATTTTTGGCATCTATGACTGGGGGGGTGCTATCATAAATCAGCTATGAATCTTATTGAATCCCAATTTTTGTTGGGTTAAATCACCATTTCTTGGGGGCCTGACCTTGTCGCCTCAACGGAAAATCTCCAGGTGGTTTCCGCCTTCCAAGAGCTGATGGCCTCGAACTTGACAGCGCTCCCCGCAGCCCAGCTGAAGTGCTGGAGTTGGTGGGTGAAAATCAAACGTGGCCATAGGAAATCCCATGAACTCCCTTTTGAATGGAGGTTTATAGCTGGGAAAATCATGGAATATCATTGATAAATTGTGATTTACCCTCCAGTACTCAAACATGGCTGGCTGGGAAACTCCCGAATCCAATGAGGGTTTATAGCTAGGAAAATCATCTACATAGCCAAATGGTGGATTTTTCATTGCAACGTTTGGTTGCCAACGGATGATGTGGGTCTGCAGAATAGGGGATGCCAAAAGAACATGGCAGGCCGGAACATACAATGATGAAGGGTGAGCCCAATTTTAAAACAAGCCCTTTATCATTTATACCGTAGTATTGTTTCGGAACGGGTTCGCCACCAGTTGGAATTGAATCGAAGTCATGTTTGACATTGAATACGACTCAATTGAATGGAAAAAAAATGTTGATTCAATTCAACGTTTGTTTGGATTTGCTAATGTATAGTGAGTGTCTAATCCAAGCAAATTCAATACAAACCAGTTGAAACCACTGTGTTTTCCATTTGAAGCGTATGGGAAGTGACGATGACATATGATGACGACGCACTGAGGAAGGCGCTGAAGCAGATGTCGACGAGGAACCAGGGCCCAACGAGAAAAGGAAGCAGTGCGATAGGTGTCAGATCGTGTCTACCGTTGTCAAAAACAAGAATTCTACGTTGTTGGTTGGTCAGGGGAAATGACTCCAAATGCCAACCTTTATTTCATGCGTTTCATTGTGGTTTTCATACTGGAGAATTCATCGTGACCTGGGATGAGGTCGTCCAGGCCTAAGGACTGTCAAGGGGTTGAAACCCAACAACCAGGCAATCCTAGTGATCCCTCGAGCAAAATTGGTAGAGTTGGGAAGAATCCTGTGGAATCAGCCAACAAATCCGGTGGAAGATGGACTGAGATGGAAACTGACGAGTTCTACGTTTGTGCAGAACATATCGAAATGTCAATGGTTCAAACATGTCTTCTATTGTAAAAGGGTGAAATCGCCTGGGTTTAGATTCAGATGTTACAGGTTGTATTTCTTTGCTTTATAGATTTTTTTTTCTAAGATGCTCTCGTTCGGCGATTGGCGCAGCTATTTGGCCCAGCCCATCTGTGATAATGTTCCTTACTTATTTTACTTACATGGGAGGAAAGAGAAAACCAATGACAAAGGCAGCGGCTACTCGGCTACTCCCAAGGTGAGAAACACCCACTTTAGTTGCCTATATGTGCCATGGTCATCAGTCCATCAATAGGGATTTAGATACCCATCGTAAGGATTCCCAGTACGGGATGGATGACCATAATCCATATACACCCATATACCATGTTTTGACCCTAGCACATTTAGAAGGTCCCCCACCTTGATCTTTGGACCCAACGCATTTTCAGGTTTCACCATGGGTTCCCGTTTTCGATGCCATGGGGTTCTGCCAGGGGCAGAGGTTGGCAGCAGGCATGGCCACGGCGAGCTGACAGAAAGCCTGTTGGTGGTAAATGATCAGGTTTTGGTGTATCTATAGGGTCTACACTAATGTGGTGGTTTAGAATCCTACATCTATCGTCGATTTGGCGTAACTAGAATTATAGCCTGACATTAGCCATACAGGACTTTTTCTAGTAGATCTCTAATTTTCCATTTGCCTAGAATGGCTTAGATGGAGTATCCTCCTAGCAGGATTTTCCATTTCTAGGTGGGTGGCCTTCCCAGATCACGTTCGACAACAGCATTCGTTGATTTCTCACCTTCCGGAGAAAGAAATCGCCAGCATTTCCTGCAGCAATTTTGGATCAACCCGCCCTTTAGAGCACAATTTTGGGCGACACCCCATAGGGAGAAAAACCTCCGCCAGAGACAAGATGGCGCTCCGAGCATCTAAACGAAGCGCAGGGCTGTTACCAGTGTTGCTTCTGGTAGCGTTGCGACTTGGTTTAGGGTAGGAGCTGCGGGAAACCATGGGATTTTCTGTGATGAATACGTTAGGAAAGGACACGGAAATTTGTGCTACAAAGGCTCTTCCAAGCAGTTGGAAGTTATCTATTACCCTTAGTCCGTTAGTTCTCATGGATGCTATGGGTAATCAAGGAACAGCAGACGGAAGGTAACAAGACATACGTGGCCGGGAGTAACGTCAACCCACTTCAATTGGGTGTGGTACGGTTCACCACCCGAAGAAGGCACAGTAACTGTCTAGCTGGACACTGAGCTAATTCTAGGGGGTGTACCAAAATTCCTCCTTTGCCCCGTTGAATCCCACCATTTTGCTGGATAATTTTAGATGTTGATTCCTCCAACTTGCGGTTGAATCTCCAACAAACGTTGATTATATAAGTCACCTTCTCAACCTTTTTTTTGTTGGTCGTCCGCATTGCAGCAAGCAAGCTTGGCCATGGACAATCCCTGATTTCTGGACGGTTTAGCTCTCAAAGATGGCACTGTTGAGTTTTTTTTGCAGGCGGCATAAGCACAGATGTCAGGTATGAAATGATATGAAACTATATAAAACCTAATAAAACTATAAAAAGCAAAACTTGGTTTGAGGTGATCAAATAGTGATCAAGTCTGCTTGCGCTTGCTGAACCAAATCTGTTTATTTTTCGTTGGCAAAATCAGGTGAATTTCCGATGGTCAAATCACAGCGATTGGCTGTTGGTGAAACTGGGATGTGCATCCCACCTAAATAGGTGGTTTAACTCCATATATAAGCCAAATAATCCCATATATGGTAGGGGATATCCCATGAATCTAATTGGAGATATACGGTATGAACATGTATGAACTCTAAAATCTCTTGCGGCCGCCGAGGAGCTATGCCTTCTCCACCTCCTTTGTGTCCCTCAGCACGGCGCCGCGTCGGCCCAGCCCGGCAAAGAGCCAAGTGCAAGGAGACGTTGGAGACATCTGAGATTGTTTGTTTCGAGAAAAACCGGGGATGTGTTTTTGTTTTTCAAATTTTGGAGATATTTTGGATTATTGATGATTATTGTTTGTTTATCAGCGGAGGTTTTCCGGAGAATTGTTTGATTATCAGATTTTGGAGATTTTCCAGAGAATTGTTCGATTAATTTTTTTTCAGTTTTCCCGAGAGGTTTTCCACTGTTTTTCACATTTCTCTGAAGTTGCGTGAGCCGTGGAACCCCCAATGGTGTGTTCACCACCAACTGCTCTCAGCTCTGGCAAAGAATATAGCGACCTCCACAAGGACCTCGCTAAATATTCTATGGTAATGGCTACATACGGCTATATATTGGGAAAATCATCCTGGAAATATCCAAACATTGCCAGTATTGCAGTGCTGATATATATTATATGCTAATATATGCTAATATGTGTAAAGCAATAGTAAACCATTGATTGGGTGGGATTGAACTGATTTTACCATCAAAATATGGATTGTTTAATCAGAACGATATGAATTTCCCAATTGACCTAACCAACCTTATTGCCACCTTGTCTCCAGGAAGAGAACGCAGCAGAGTGCTGACGCACGCCCGCGGAGGGGAGGAGAATGGCGAGAAGTTGGGTGTGGGAGAAGCTCGGTGCATCGATGGTGGTGGCTGAAACGATGGGAGCATCATCCTGGATGGTGACGACTGTGAGGTTTAACGGTTTACCTTACCAGATTTCTTTGGGTAAAAGTATGTCTATCACAGCACGAATAGAACATACTAGAACTATGAATAACTATGATTGGTTATAGTATAAGTAATCGACACAATTATCGTAGTATCAATGTCGTTTTGCTTCGCCTTGGCCTCGCTGAGGGGTGTGCAAACCTTCATTACCGATAGGGGACGGCCTTATACCGATACCCCTGTTTTGCAGGAGTCGCCTCAAAGTAATCCTCACTGCCGATAGGGGATGACCCTAATTTGTGCGTGGGATGAAAATGAACAAGTAATTTTGTTCGCTATATTCATAATATGATGATACAACATATTATGAATCTATAACAATAATGTTTATAATACATAGCGAGATAACGTCCGCCGATATGGGATGATATTGGACATGTCGAAGGTCACGAACTCCCCAAGGGGTGGCGGCTGGGAAGCCAATGACATTTGCTGATCGGAACGTCATGTATTTGGGGCACTAACATTGGATTTCATGGCATTTCATCGGATTTTATTTGTTTTTTGTTGGGACCTTTGCTGGGATTTAATGGGATTGCTAAGATTACCACTCTGGTACTGTAATTTAACGTAGCTATAGAAAATCATCATTCTGACGAGGTATACCAGTATACCATCATATGATATCATATGTAAGATTATGTAACTCCTTTGTTTTCATGCACCATTTTCCATGGCTATGTTAAATAACCACAGGGTATATATTGCATACCAATGTATATATATATATAATATATACACCAAGAGAGACAAATCCACTGCCATGGTTGATTGCTGGAGAAGGGCACATTTTGAGAAGATCCCATGAGGTTCCGATCAGCATTCCACGCCTTTTCCATTTTGAGGGTTACCATCCCCAGGTGCATCACATATAGTAGGTGGCAGGTGGTTTGTAAAGTGTATATACGTACAGTCTATGTGCATATACAGCTTTTGTGGATATATTATATATCAACACGTTCATACACACACATATAGAGAACCATTTGCATAATATAAATAGATATGTGTGGCTGCGGGCATTCTATACACAACTAGGTCAAGAAGAATGGTGGTTGCCCACCCGGTGAACTGCACATCCTTCAGGTCGTCGCTCTCTCTTCTGCCTTGATTATCCTAGTTTTTCGCAAGTTTTCCTTCACCACCTCGCAAAACTAGCCTGGTAGCAGAAAAAATCATTTGCACCAACCTGTTGTTGTTTTTTTTGTCAGCATTCCTGCTTGAGTATTGAACACTTGCCCTTAGGATGCTCCTGCATTTGCATATGGTGTTGAGAAAGTCGGACCCCCCCAATGTGAATCCAGGATTGATAACATTCCTGCGTTTATTAATAGGGTGGTACTGTACCAATGATTAAAAACAATATCGCTAAAGTGGTGGTAACCCTCCCCCAACCATTAGTCAGTGTTTGAGTGTTTGGTAAAAGGAACATGATAACAAGCGAGTCTTTGAAACATTAGACTCACTATATATGTAATACTTTCTAAATAGCATCGCGTATGTATTGTATGTTAAGTAAAGGTTGTGTTTTTTCCAATGCCATGTTGGATTCCCCCGGGAGGCCTGACTCAGGACGTAGTGAGCGCCCTGTGCCCCGACGACGACCAGTGGTATCCGGGCACCATCGAGAAGATCAACGATGACAGTATCTTGATAAAGATGGAAACATCCCAGTAACCAAGCAAAATGGGTCTGTCTGAAAATGGTGAACAGTTCGGTTCGGAAGCTGCTTTTCTGGTCCACCAGATGGGTGTGTGAAAATGGTGCACAGTTTTGTTTACTAGGAACAACGATAATTAATGTTAGTAAAGAAATAATAAACCAGCCATGTTTTGTTGGTTTATACCACCCATTTGTGGTAAAATTGGGGATGCTTTACGATTGCTTTACTCATATCAGAAAAATGCTTGAACATTGGATTTGGGTGTTTTTTTCAAAGACAAAGTCAGTTTCACTGAGTTATGGAGGTAAAAACTGGTTTCTGTTTACCCTTCGTTTGTGTTTGGGAAGGTGATGCCATGTGATGCCCCATTGATCCAGCTGGTTGGCCACCATGTGGCGTCCTTACATCAGACTGTTTCACAGCGCAGCTGGTTGGATCAAAGTGATGAAGGGCCAACCAGAATGATTTCATAGGCTTTCACTTCCCAAACGTGATCACTTGCTATCAAAATCGTACCAACCCAGGTATATAAACCAAGCAGGGGTTCATAAAGCCGAGATTAACACCAAGTGTCATTGGAGGTTCGGATTTCGGCTACTATTCCTACCCCAGACTTTTGTACCTAGCCCTCTCATAGATCCTGACTTGGGGCAGCCCATTGCCTTCCGTGACGCAGCTGCAAATGTATGACATGCCGCTTTTTGCACACGTCGCTTGCTTGTATGTTTGCTGTGATAGCCCCATGTACGTTCCAGTGGACCGTCAAGTAAACTAGCTACGGAAAATGGGCCATGTATAGATGAACTACCTCTCAAGAACAGCGATTTTCCATGGCTCTGTGAAACTACCAGAGGTTATGCCTCTTGAAATCCACAGTGTTAATGGCCAACTCCCCCATGGCCCCATTTGGCACTCCGTTGCAGTGGTCCGAGGCACTTTCTGCGTGAAGTGGGATGACCCTGAAGGGGGCCCAGAGACCCATGACGTCCTTTGGCCTTTATAGGGGATCCATTGGACAAAAACATGAATGGGAAAGGCACCACTGCGGGGACTTCACGAACTAGGCTTATTGACATTTATTCAACACTTACGATTCCTGGGATGATCCTCCAAGTGGAGGAAACATATGGATTTCCGTTGCCAGAGGTCTCATATAATTTATATAATGGCTGCCAGGGCCAGTGGCATCATCTACATACCCCCGATCATAGGTCAAAGCTAGGTCAAAGATAGGCCACCATGGCATTGCCCAAAAAAAGTGCCCAAAATGTCAAAGGGACATCGAAATTATCAAAGGGTTTGAGTTTAATGGTTATATATCATTAAATAGCATACTTATGTAAGGCATATATATAATTATATATATATATATGTATATATAAATAAGTAAATACATATATATATATATATATGTCTACACAATATATATATATATATATATATTGTAGGAACGGTTATGGCACAGAATGCAAACCTCTATGCCAACCCGCCAGAGAGAAAAACATGGTCCCTCGACTGAGGTCCCTTTGGATGGTACTTTGGCAGGAACCGCTGGTGGTTTCATGTGGTTTTACGTATTTTGAACATGTCACTAGAAGTCCTGATTAGCAAATGGTTTTCTATCCCAGAATTGACTTACACTCCAGTAAACCAACATAGCTCAGCTATGGAAAATCAGGTGAATCATCGAAACTCATCCATAAATGGATCGTTTTCTATAGCTATGTTAGCTTACCAGAGGGTATATATTTCACTCTGGTGACGTGCTACAATTTGCCCATGTGATTTGCTGGGCATTGTTTTGCTTGGCCAATGGTGTTGGAGTTGCTGGTCCGGCGCTCTATGATCCACTATATGTTGTATATATGACATGTTATATTATACAACATATAGGTATGTCAATATCATACATACATATTTCAGTGCATTCGTGAGTGCTTATATTGTCACTATATGTTTGAAATGTTTGTTGACTTTCTCGCTCATTTCCATCATTTGCTGCTTTATGGCATGTATTTTTCTTCTCACCTGTAGCGTTGTAGCTGGGTCTGCGAGCGGCTGAGGCATTAGGAAGATTGTGATCTTCAAGGACTACAAGGCCCTGGAAGGGTATGCCGGGTATGCTATGTTCATGGGAACATCATGATCCATCATGGTATTTGGTCAATGAAATTCATGGCCATATGATCCAGGTGGGTGAGAAGGTGGAGGCCGTTTTCCCTGATGATGGCTATTGGTACCCAGGTGTCACTTGGCCGCAACAAATGCTGCTTCACTGCTTCACGTGTGGTAGGTTGATGGATTATGTTTTTTCGCCCAGAAACCAAGAGAATTCTGCATGTACACTTCCCTTTGGTAATTTAACAGTCCGCTGTGGAAAATCACCATGTTTAACATGGGCAATTCCCCATAGCTATGTCAACTTACCGGAAGGTGTCCGAGTAGTGCGTGGGATGATGGACACCTAACTTGCGCATCGGAGCAGATGAGTGCACAACATGTTGGCTTCCTTGGCAATGGTGTGTAGGTGTATGATGTTTGAAGTTTGGTGCGACTGTCTATTTTTTTGGTGTTGCCCTCCTGTAAACAAATAGAGATATGGAAAATCCATGAAAATCCACCATCTAATAGATAATTCCCCGAGGAACCCCATGGATTTCCATCTCAGGAGGTGACGAAAATCGGAGACGGCAAGTTCACTGTGAAGTGGGAGGATCCTGATGGCGGCCCAGAGGAATCTGAGGTTGACCCCAAGGCCGGGAATGAAAACCATGGCTTGGGAATCGGCCAAGTTGGCAATGAAAATCAGCTATTTAATGAGATTAATTAGATTAGTTTTACTCTACATGATATAAATGATATCTCAATGAATTGTTACCGTTCAAGAATGAAGACTGGGACTTCTCATTGCTTCCCAAGTCATCAGCCCGCCCCAAGTCTTTCACCATCCAAAAGCTGATCCGACTGACCGATGGCAGGACATGAAGTACCCACCCATCCCATTTGATCAGCTCGTTGTGGGGCAGAATCTTGGCAGTATCTGCAGTCAACTCCCTATGTAGATGAACAAACACACTCAAATATGTTAATTACTATGCATGGTTATATGATATGATTCATCATATCATATTGTGTCAATATATTATGTGTGTTTATTTCTGTATGTTGTTGATGTAGTTGTATGCATGGTGTGGCTTTGAGACATAGACATATGTTCCTACATACACATTTGTATACGGTATAAGATTCCATGAAATGATTTATATAGATGCCTGTTCTTGATTCATATGCTCACACACACAAGATCACACAAACATGCAGCCACCAAGGGAGTCTTACTCAGACGAAGCATTAGAAATCATAATGGCAAACCCATCCCATCCCCTCACCCTTCCGCCGTCAGGATTGTGGATCCCAATGTTCACGGTATCCTGTATACTTACATTTGAGATGCACTGCGGTACTGTATATCATAGAATTAGCATCATAGTTTTTGAATCGACAGAAAACCATCCAGGAAGTTTTTGTGTATGCTATATTTTGTCTGAATAATTTATGTCTATGCAGAACATGTGCTCTACATCTCTGCACCACATAGAGTCTCCCTGACATGTATCATGAGAATGTTACATGAAACCCCTACTTCAAGGGTAAAAACACGATTTCCTGTAATTATTCCATGAAATCAATCCATTGAAAGTCATCCCCGATTCTGTTTTCAATACATTCAAATTAAAGCCTCCATCATTGATATATTCAATATTGATGAGTAAAAAGATCTAATAAAATATCCCACAATATTCCCATTAATATTCCCAGTATGAATGGTTATTATCCCTGTTATTGTTATCATCTCTGTTTAATCCCATTAAATCTCTTCATACAAATATCCAATGAAATCACATTTACATTCTATTAAATCCCCTTAATTCCCTCAGGAAGTACCAGGGCACCGTGAAATCCGTCTTGGACTTCGGTGCCTTCGTGGACATCGGTGCCGAGAGCGATGGCCTGCTACACATCTCCCGCATCTCTCAGGCTATCCCGAAGCCACTGGTCTCCCCAAATAATAACCTCTGCTATTACCCTTTGGTACACCAACATAGCGAACTGGAAAATCAGACTTTTTCAAAGGCAAATCAACTATAAATGGGCCATTTTATATCAGCTAGCCAGAGGGTAGTAGTACTGGAAACGTAATGATGGAGTAGTTTTTGCTGGAATTTAAGGAGATTTAGTGGGGAGTTCATATGATTGTTGATGATTGCCCTCTGTATTTGAACAGTCCGCTATGGAAAGTCACAATTCAAAGGAGGTAGAACATCTAGAAATGATTGTAAATGGGCCCATTTCCATAACGGACTGTGAAATTACCAGAGGGCAATACAGACTTGGGGGTTCAGTTGAGGTGACAAATTGGTATACGGAAGGAAACTTCCGCAAGTTGGGATATAAGATTATATAACCCCTATAGCTATGGTTGCATGTCCACTTTCCTCAATAGATCAATTGAGATAAGCATTAGCAGTAGCAGCATCCATCAACAATAGGGATTCGATTTGATGACTGACCTATGAATCATTGGGGTCTAACCTACGGGAATTTCACCAACTATAAACAAGGACATCCCCAATCCAAAATGAAAGAACCATATACATATATAATAATATCATATATATTTATATGTATAATATATATATATATACATATGTATGCACCAGATTTAGCTTAGCTGAACTTTTCCAGAAGTCGATGGAGAGAGAGATCTAATGACATATTATATTGAAGTGGATGGGAACTATATCAAGCAGCATGCCAAAGTTTGAACTGACTTGGTGACCAGGAACGTATTGAGAACATCTACGACATCCTGTCCGAGGGACAGCAGGCACACCATCCGCAATTTCCGGCCATGGTATCAGGATACGGTTCAAAAGATTTCTTTCAACTGGATCCATGTCTCGGAAAATCGCATATCTTCGGGGAATATTTGAAATATGAGCTAGAGATTCAGTCCATCTAGCAGCTAGGGATTGAACATTGAACACGAACCCAGCCCAGTTGAGATAGCTTCGAAAAGTCCAACTTTTCAATACTTTTCGTTGTCCGCGTGTTTTGGAGCCTGAGCCTGCCCGTGCTATGACCAGCTATTGCGGTTCTGATGCTTGGGCTTAGATTTTTCAGCAGTTTGCCATCACCAGGATTCCCACTTGAAGTCCTTAGGTAGCTGGTGATTGGTTGCATTTGGTGACATTCTATATTATATGTTCCTATTTATTTGGTGGCATTTGGTTGATTTGCGATCTGAGTTCGAATGAAGAACTGCGTTTGCATCCCCATGTGGATCATAAGTCTCCGTTCACTAGGCACAAAATCAGCAACAACAACGATTAGATTGTTTGAGCCTTCAGCTTTTGGCTCACACATGTCGAAATTATATATGCGATATGCGATGAATCCATGATTGATTAGATAAAGTTGGGAATTCCTGACTAATCCCAGCCCCTTAATATCAAATACCTTCGCATGCAAAATGAACATATCTAATACTTAACCAGGATTTTCCTATGGCGGTATTTCATAGGACGGGACTATTGATTAAATGAATATTAAATGAACACTTGCGAAAATCAATCCCCATTAAAACACATTAAAACACAATTTTTGGGGGTTTAAAACGGATAAAGTTTATGAATGTGAATTTTATATGTTGTTGGTACTGTCATAGCCGGTTCGTTGTTGAGATAGGAGAACCATCAGCCCTTCCCCACGGGTAAGAAGCACGTGTAGGTGGACGTTTGGATCGCTGGCAAGCGGGAAGATGAAGGCTGTAGCCGAGCAGGGAGGTGGTCGTGGTCATATCATCTCCGGGGATTGACAAACCGTGTGGTTTGAAGAAGGTGTCAACGCCTTTCCCTTAGAAAACCACTTGAATCCACTCAAGCAACAAGCCCCCAACATGAATTTGTCAACCATTTCCCACGCATAGCGTCTGCATTCTGGAAGGCCGATCACCGGTGGTGTTTCCAGGCTTTCAGGAGCTGTTGCCCCGCAGGAAAGTATGGCCTCACCATGGTGGAAGGTTTGACCGATGGACCTGCACGCAGAAGCTGGGCGAAGGGATGGGGAGCCATTTTTCTCTCCAGAAACCGCATCAACTTCACCAATGAACCGGACAAAATCGTAGATGATTATGATATGTATTTTAATATGCCAATACTGAAGATATCTGTGGAATTCTGTAGGTTACCCCGTAGATCTCTTGTTAGGTGAAGATATGTTAAGATCTTTTGCTAATCATTAACTCGTATTCACTCTGTTTTGCCCCGAATCAGTCAGAATGATTTTCGAGAAAAAGGTAGCTGAAGAATATCACACCAGGGTGGTGGCTCCCAACTTCGTTTGTGGTCCTTTGGGGGTGGCATTCATCACAATTTGCGGTGTTTTCTTTATTGACTCGTGCTATCCTCATGGTTGAGGTACATGTTTTTGTGGTTTATGTGTTCTTGTATGCGTTAGTGCATCTATACATGCATAGCTTTCCATATGTTTTGTTTTCTTAGCTGCTTGGACGACAGTTCGAGCATGTTTGCAGACATGGTGAAAATGTGTTTGTACGTGGATGCATCAGTTGGGGCTTTGAACATCTCAAGACCAGGTGTCAGTCTTGCGACCCATATCCTCATAAACGCTTAAAGGTGAGAACCCTCCGAGAATTGAAGATGGCAACACGTGCAATGAGTAATCCCAGTCCCAGTGTTCATAGAAGGTCACTCGTAAGTGATAGAATTTCCATTCTTGGCTTGGATTGCCACTGCGTCCATGGATGGCATGTTTCTCGATTTATACCTGCTGATGTGTATCCAAATGTGGGTACATATCGATGTTGTGGAAGATTTTCTAATCAAACATCGAGATTTCCCATTCCTAGGTCTTATGTTGTTCGACTACCAGAGGGTAATCCTACTTCCCTCGAAACCAGATAACCATAGACAACCCCCAATAAGGCTCACTAAATGCACAAATGAACAAATAGATTATCATAGATTTAGTACTGTAATAAGCCAGCACTTCTAGGTTTTTTTCGTGAGAGTGCGACCGAACAGCACAGCAATCCCAAAAAATATTGAAAAGCAAATGGACGGAAATTACTAATTATGATTCCATACAGTAGCTATATAGTAGTTAATTGTACTCGTATGCTTTACTATTACAAATATGTGCCCCAATCAAGATAGAGAATACATAGTTCTATTGTGTGGATACTATAGCACAACAAAGAAAACTATGATAACTTCCCACAAGTATAACTGTACATAATATATATATATATATGTAGAGATATATCAATTGTGTTGGTTTAATAGGGAAGAAACTGCGATCTACTGATTCTGATGATATTTGCTTATTCCCATGGTCAAATATATATATATATATAGATTTTTATATATAATATAACAGATAAATCCCATACATATATATATATATACACACAATACATATGTATATATATATATATACATAGACTATATATATATAACCTGGGACAGAAATAACAGGTTCTCTTGGTTTCTGTCCCAATCTCGCCTTGTCCAAGGACCACCAGCTGACTTGACCCCCTTCGCCGATTTGCCCTCCGATGTGGCTGGGCGATTTGGGAGACCTCCGTTGGTTACTTATTATGATCTCGCTGGCCATTTCAGGAACCTAAATTGGAGATAACGACCCATGTAGGAGGCCTATTTTTTGGGGGGCTATGTAATGGTTCATAATGGCTTTGATTTGTTAGTGCAATGTTAATGGTTGACAATATATATGAAAATACTACTAGTATGGTAATATGGACAAATGATGGGATATAGATGGGGCTATACCCTCCGGTAATCAGACGAAGCAATGGGAAATCCCAGAACTAAATGAAGGTTTTTAGCTGGAAAAATGATCATTACATCATCATTATCCCAACAGAGAACGTGTCCATTTGGGAGGTTTTGTTTCATTTTCAGACAGAAGGGTTGACGGGTATCAATGGGCCTGCAAATCTGGCGATTCTTATACCCCACCCTAATGCTACCAGTTGGGAGAGGTTGGGATACTGGAAGACTCTATTTTGTGATGTTTCATCCTGTTTTATCATGGTTCATCCTGGTTCATCGCGTTTCATCACTTCCCCTTGGTATATACATCTCAATTTGTTCATCATTGTTCATCATTCAATTCATCATTTCTTTGGACAATCCTGTGTTTTCCATTTTCCATGGCACCAACATGGCACTTCTGACTGACATCATCCTCACTTCATCCAGGAGTGGTTCAACCATGTTCTCATCCAAGAAAAGTGCTGACTTCCAGGTCTCCGGTGTCTCCAGGCTTTTTCCCCAGCAGATCCTGCACAGTTAAAGCCCTTGACCAGTGATAGATGGTTATAAATGGTTGTAAATGGGTTTATCATTCCATAACCATTTAATGGATGGTGTTATACCTGACTTATAACTGGTAATTTTGGCAAAACAATAAGCAACCATCCCATTTTTTAAATAAGGTGGTATGCTTACCTTCCCACATGGGTGGTTTATGGCATTGTTTTACCCACATCATAGAAACCAGGTGATGATTTGATAATAATCTGAATATGATGGTTATCATTGATTACCCAATAATTTCCGAAAATTCTGCTGACTTAAAACTGGTAAATTACCATACATGGCTTATATTAGGTTATATAAACCCTTCCCAAATGGGTGGTTTATGGCATTGTTTTCACATTTTAAAACCATTTTTATAACTGGCAAAGGCCTTTCACTGCAGACGTCAGGAGTGGTTCACTGGTGTCGTGGCCCGCACTGCGCCCTTCGGGGCCTTTGTGACGGTGACCCTGGAGGATGGCACCGCAGCGGATGGCTTGGTGCACGTGTCCAAGATCAAGGACGGCAAAAACCGGCGGAACCAGAGGAAAATGGTGGTTTAAAAATAGGGAAATTGGTGGTTTAACCATAGGAAAATAGTGCTTTTACATCGTTTATCCATAGGAAAATTGCTGGTTTCATGGTGTTTTTATAGTGTTCTAATATGGTGTTTTTCAATGTTTTTCATGTTTAATTGAATCTTCTGGTATTGGAATTTCTTGGTACTATGACCCGTAGCCGTTTAGCTGGCAAATATGATTGGGGATCATGGATGGGTTGATCCATTACCAATCATGGCACATGGCTGGGGTTGTGGAAATGGACGACTTGATCACTGGACATGGGGCCAATCAACAGAATCCATCAACCTATTTGCATCATATCATCACTTATCCCATTGGTATGGAAATGTGTCAGAACCTATGATTCATTTTCTGAGTAGACCTTGCTCAAAAGGGGGTGAACATGTGTTCATCTATTTTGATGAGGGAATAGGATGCACAGCCGGAAAAGAATGATGTGTATCCCATGGTAGCGATGTAGTTACAATGTAGTTGCTTGTGTTTGAGATGTCATCACTCAGAGTCTTCAGACTTCAGACCACTGGGACACGCTTGGTTTGATCATGTACATTCGTGTGGCTTCAATTCAAATATTTTAACATATTCTACAACTTCGCAATGTTGCCTTGTCAAATCCCTAGGCCCTATTCTTGTGAAATTTGGGTCTTATTTGCATTGAATTCCAATGGTTGGATTACATTCAACAAAGGGGATCGCTTTCCTGTCGTGCGCCACCGAAATCCAGGACGGTTTCGTGGACAATGTGGATGACGAGCTGTCCGCAGGGCAGGACGCTTGACATCTCGTAAAAATGTGACATACACTTTGGAAAATGGCCACTTTAGATGGGTTGCCATTTCTTGTGGGTGGGATTCCGACCATCAATTTCTACGGCTGGTTTATCAGATCGTCTTACCAACATTATATATATATATATATATACCTTCCAAATGGCCACTTTAGAGTAGGGAAATTGTTATTAAACATGACTTTTTAGGGTGCGCTCTTTTCAGACACAGCCACAAATGTTGTTATTGTAGGTCAACTTCTTGTAGTTTGTGTATTTGCACATGCACTCAAAACACCATGTATGATAGCAATACTTGTAGCAAACGCCTAGCTCAGTTTTCCATCGAACGGGCGATCGAATTGCCTAAGGTTTCGCTTGTTGGGTTATTACCATACCCCTTGCTGAAACCTGAAAATACAGGTTATCAGCCGTAGTCTCTACTACGTGCAATGGAGACCCCAAACCCAGATGGTACTCCGGGTCCGTCG
>BGPT01001513.1:8009-30958 GCA_003297045.1 Symbiodinium sp. clade C Y103
GCAAATGGCGGAAGATTATTGATGTTTGGCGTAAGCGGTGTGCCATGCGGCTGGCGCAAGTTGTAGTAAAATGGCGTATGATACCGCCAGGGGTCGTAGGGCCTTATGTTTCGAGGTTATGAAGTTATTCACCACCATCAACCCCTGCTAGGGGCTTATGATGGCTTATGAAGTCCCAAGAATATTGGGAGCTGTCTTTTTTTTTCTGGTGGCATCTTTGGAGCTTCCATGAATTATAATCCATCATTTCCATCCATGTCCAACACAATTTCCAGCTACCCTCTGATAATCAAATATAGCCATATGTAGCTGGCTGGGAAACCCCCGAACTAGCCATGGAGGTTTTTTTTGCTGCGCAAATCATCGAACTAAAGGGGTTTACCAGCAAGCCACGGAGCTGATTACCTGAGGGTAAATCATCCCACTATCAGAGTGTTTATTTTATATCCCACTCAATTCTGTTAATATCCCATTAGACATGGATAAAGCCTAGAATCCACATGGATAACATCCCTTTTTGTTGTTCCAGGCTCCTGGCAACTGGGGGGTGTTGCCTCTCGCAACCTGCGGCGGGTGAGCATGCAGCGAGGCACCCCATGTTGAGGACCAAGATCTCATGGGGGTTTCCGAAAAATGGATAAAAATGGATGGTTTGTAATGGATACCAGTAATCCTACGAAATTGTATGATTGTAGGTACCCCGATTTTAGGAAACCTCCACTGGGAATGGATGAAATCTCATGACCTCACTTTTCGTGACGTCAGTTTAGGGGAAATCATCCCTTGGCAGCCCTTGTCGAGCTGGTGCACTATTCACTACTTCAGCCAGACTCAATACCTCATGGGAATATATGAGGAATGTCATCTACCAATGGATATTGGACTCAAGAGTGCCAAAAAATGGCCATGAATGGGGAGCCCGCATTAAACATGGAAGATTGGGTGGAACATGTGTAGAGGATCAGGGATTTACAATCCCCTTCGGAACGTTTTACGATGGGTTTCTGCAGGTCAACATTCAATACAGCGCTCACGTTCTGCGTTTTTGAAGGGTGCTTGTCATATCTTGTCATCTGCCAGGGTTATGTTGTTCTATTGTATGGAGAGGTTGCCATCTCTGGCGGGACTAGCGGATCCTTGATCTACAGCATACATGGTTACCAGATGTCCATTGCATGGTAAGGTCATCCTTGTAGAACGCTGGAGAAATCCATCCAATAGAAACTGGGGTGCTATTTCAACATTATTTTTGACGAGTTGAACAGGGTATGGATCAAGAAACCGAGGCCCGCAAGCCGCCGATGTTGGGCATTCCATGTTGTGAGTTTGGACCATCCTCAAATAACGCAAGTGATCTATGAATTCATCAAGTGAACTTAGCATTTCTACAGGCGTTCCATGGGGATCCCTATGAATAATGATGAATGCCCTCTGGTAAACTGACATAGCTATGGAAAATCACCATTTTTATGGTAAAATCAACTATAAATGGCCATTTTCAATAGCTATGTTAAATTACCAGAGGGTAATGGGAAACTTATGGGAATGGGGTCCCATCAAGAGGCCCCGGATCAATTCATGGAACATCAGACAGGAGGTGCACTCAAGGCAGGTTGACTGGTCAACCGGCACCCGAGATTTCATCAACGGCATGTGGAACCTTCTGCTAATCTAAGAGGGCAAGGGATAATCCTGTATAGGTGGGTCTGAAAAGGGGGTATATCATGGTATATCCCAAAATTATCATTTGAATTGAACAATTTAATAGGACATTATTGCATACCCATTTTTTAGACAAACAAACCAGTATCAGTATACCCTCATTTAACGTAGCTATGGAAAATTACAATGTTTTGACAGATAAATCATGATAAATCATCATTTTGATCATTTATTTCTATGGGCCATCTATAGCATAGCAAACTCTTAAATCACCCTTTCAGGTATATCAACCATTCCCATTTATATCCCACACCCATGAAATGCCACCATTGTTTTTGCTTCAATCCCTATTTGTGTTGCTTAATTGATCATCATAAATCATCTATTGCCATCTATACCATAGCCATAGTTCTGTAAAATAACCACCATCTATATACCATAGTTATATGAAGCAACCATCATCTATATACCATAGTTATATATATATATATATACACCATAGTTTTGTATAACCATAGCCATTTCGGGTCCAGGGACATTCATCCGTCCTTCCCGACGCTTCGAAGATCTCGCCAGGGTTGGTGCATGAGACGCCGCCCTCCAAGAGCGATGAACTGCCGAGCTTCGAGGAGCTGAGAGCTGAGAGCTTCGGTGGGCCGTGCTTGTCCTGGTGAAGGCCAGAGTCATCCAGAAAGGCGGGGGATATGACATGATACATATGGTGTATATGTATATACATATATATTTTATTTATTTATTTATTTATCTATTTACTTATTTATTTATTTATTTATTTACTTATTTATTTATGTATTTATTTATGCATATATCGTGTAAATTGTATATGTACTTGCCCAAAATCAATGAAACTGCTGGTTTCAAAGAGTTTTGGCTATTTTTTGGGTTCCATCCCTAACGGCGCCTACAGATAATCTCAAGTGACGAAAATGGGTGTTTCTTGGAGCCCAGGTGGCTCAACCAACAGCCAGGAGAGTTGCTGATTGGCGGCTAGTAGGGATGACTGCATTCCATACTCTTCTCATGCCGCTTTACTTTTCTATTTTGTTTTGGGGGGCCTTTGTAGCCACATTCCCTTTTAGAAGAACACATGCAGTAAACCCATCGTCATTTGGGGCGTCTGACAATCATCTTCCCCTAAATGTTCCCAAGAGAATCGACGATTCACCGTCAAACATTCAACAGGAATGGGTCTCATAATGTTTTGTTTGATTTTCTCTGAAGATCCGCGAATCAACCATCATTTTTTTTGAGTCATTTTTCTTCGAAGAATCTCATGGATTTTTGGGGCAGCGGAATACGATGCCAGGAGCTCTCGCGAGACTTGCAGGGCTGGAATGGCCGCTGGAAGCAAAAGAAGGCAGCGAGAACTGCCGTTCTCGGGCGGTATTTCATTTGGTAATGAAACATGGGCCTTTATACAATATATATGTATATATATATATATATGTATATATAACGGGATTAGTAATCCATGACAGAATATTCGATTATCATCGGACATAGATTCCCATATTGAAACCCAGAATGATAGAATAATCACTCATAATCAATCCATGATTTACTAGAATGAGCAATTAGCCAACAACATGTTCAATAGTGATAGGGGATATCATGGGGATAGGAATGGATATCATTGGGACAGAAATGGATATCATGGGACAGTATTCATGGTATGTCACGTCGTTTTTTGTCACTCTTCCAGTGTACTTTGTGTCAATATCTTTGACCTACCACCTTCGGTGAAGGGAATTGGCTATCCAGCGTACCTGGTACGGTCATCAAATGTGGTAGCAGTAAATCTTCCATTTATAGATGATTTTCCTTGTAAAACCCCATCTGTATGGGACTTTTCCATTGCCATGTTTGATTACCACAGAGTATTCATAATGTATAAATCGCCAATTCCAGCAAGATTTCATCCGTATTGGTCGGAATTTTCCCAGCATCCTGGTTGCGGGGCAATTCATTCTAATTCTACGTCCAGGAGGGTGAAAATGGGGATAGAACCTCCCCAAGATGAGCAAATAAAGGGGAAATCAACGGGGAAAGCGTGCTGTCGCAATTTTTTCAAGTGGGATACGTAGGCACTCCTGGCACCACTTGTAGGACGTGGACATTCGTGGCTGGATGTTGACGACTACCCCAAAAGTAAGTGAACAAATTGGAGATAATCCATGTATTTTGACGGTGGATCCCAGTGGGAGATATAGAGCCAGATACTAGCCACGAAATCATTATTAAATCCTCTCCCCCTAGTGACAAACTTTTATCAGTCTACCCACTGGAAAAAAAAGCAGAATGTGGTGGATTTGTTCATGTCCAGATCTAGACAATTGTTCTGAGTAAACCTTTGCTGAGTGGGTCAATGGGCAATTTTCTTTGCAAAGGGGCAACTTTGGAACATGACATACATATACACACGGATACATACATATACAGAATCTAAATCCTTCTGAAGCAGATGGACTATGAGATTTTCAAAGATCTTCCGTTCTTGTGAATGTGTCTTGAACTGTTCATTTCCCATCTACAGGATGATATGTTGTGGATGATGATCCTGCAGGCTTCGGTGCTGATGGAAGAACGCTTGCGAGTGGACGAAATGGAGATCCTGCAGAAGAGGCACCTGTCCGAATTTTTTCCTGGTGAATGTCCCAAGGCATTATTTTAAGGTACCATAGATGTCCTTTTCCCACTGGGTTGATTAACAGAGGGCTCCCCCCATTCAACAAGCAAAAGAATATATAGATCATGAATCATAAATCATGATAAACAATGGTATACCAGACCGGCCCCTCGAGTTTTTCCTGCAGGACAATATTGTTTAAGATGATCATTCCTGTAAGGCTTTTCCTGTGAGAAACCAGGGTCATCCCCATCCCTTGCAGCCCGACAGGTACGAGACGGAAGAGCGGCGTCGAAAAGAGGAGGTTGGCTGCTGGGGCGGGTGTTGATCACTGCGACTCAGTTTCAAAAGGGCAGAGATTTACGGAAAACATAAATAGGGAATGAGGATCTAAAGCGGCGGCTATAGCATTTTTTGTCATATTTTATGCACGGATAAATGTTGTTTTTAGACAAACACGCACACAGAAACACATGCGCGCAGAACCGCATAGACAATACATGACACTACTCTATATCATATCATTTCATAGCACATCATATCATATATATGTATATATTATATACACAAGATAGTATCACAAGGTATCACAAATTGATATCACATCACCTCGCAAGCCATGACTATCATGTCATCTTCAGCTTGCCATCCCTGGAGATATATCCACCATGGGAATATCCTGATGGGAGCCCATGCCGGGTCAGTTTTGAAGGGATCCCCCAATTTGGATCTAGTCTGGGTCTTGCCCTGAATCGCCGAGGCTGCATGTCAGCTCCACTGTATGTACTGTATTTATAGAACACAGTTGCAAACCGTTGAAGCCCCAGAAATGATGGATTTCCGTCCAAAAACCTTACACCAATTCTGGGAATGCTGGAAGGGCAGCTTTTCGGTTCCATCTTGAGCTCTTTCTTCGGACGATGCTTGAGAGTACTTGTAGCCTCCACGGTGACTGACCGGGTACCGTTGCCCTTTGTAGCACGGCGGTTTGATGGGTTCGCTTTGGCAAACCAAACATGATAGATAATTAGATAGATAGATAGAAAGATAGATAGATAGAAAGATAGATAGATAGGTAGGTAGGTAGATAGATAGATAAATAGATAGATAGATAGGTAGGTAGGTAGATAGATAGATAGATAAATAGATAGATGATAACCCCCAATCTTTGCTGAATTAAATTTAAAAAACCATTGCAAAAGTCAGGTCGGTGTTTTTAGGTAGACAACGCGTGTAGTAAACCATCGGTCCACCACATGAATTCAGCAGTGGCTGGAAGCGCAGAGGAGAGGCGAGAACATCGCAGGAGAACCATCGAACTGGAACAGCATGAGCTCCAGGCTGTCGGCCTGGCGGGGCGGGGGGCGCGCGCCTCCTGTTTTTCGTCGCAGTTTGGTGTGGAAAAGCCACCATTTTTGGATGATTTTTGCCAAGGAATCATGGGTTTTCCGGCATGGATGTGAGTTTACGCTAGGGTAACAATTTTTTTAGCCGGGATTTTATGGATAATTTCTGGGACAACCAGCCTGATTAACCAACCATGGTTCATTTTTTGTGAATATGTTGAGTGAATGGCAGATGCAAACGGAGATTGCTCAACACACACACACAGACATATTGTATCATTTAACATCTAGTAAAGAAAAGAAAGGAGACACCCAAAAGATAGGATAGCCGCAAACCATTCGTTTAACTATTTGAGTCTCGGATTTGGGTCTGTTTGAATATGGGGGATACCTTCAAAATGGCCATTTCATAGGCACGGATGGATTTCCGCAGGAAGAGGTGGCACGGCACGAGGCGCGACAGAAGGCCAAGCGCTTGGTGCGGGAACCTGACGGCAAAACCCGGCATAATCCAGGTATAACCT
This sequence comes from Symbiodinium sp. clade C Y103, assembly GCA_003297045.1. Classification (NCBI taxonomy): domain Eukaryota; class Dinophyceae; order Suessiales; family Symbiodiniaceae; genus Cladocopium; species Cladocopium sp. clade C. Next base: position 14,189 of record BGPT01001513.1, read on the forward strand.
TGGGATATCTTGGGATAACAAGGTGATATTCCCGACAGAAATTGAAACGTGGCAATGGAAGATCGACTATTGACATTTACTGCACTAGAACCTCCATTTAGTTAGGGCATTTTCCTGCCAGCCACGTTTGATTACCAGAGGGGGAGCGCGCATCCAAGCGGGCTGTGGTTGGGGATTTATCCCACAAATGCGAAGATATTAGCGTGACATAGAGTGACTAAAACCACGGACGAATTCAATATAAAGACTAAGAATTTGGAGAATTGGTGGTTAATTGGTGGTTAATTGGTGGTTATTTGATGGTTAATTGGTGATTAATTGGTGATTAATTGGTGGTTAATTGGTGGTTGCTGGAGTTGAAGCAATGGTGGTTTAGGCAACAAACGCTTGTGGGAGGTTGCACGCAAGGGGCACATCACCCAGAGGTATGGGGGTAGAACATGGTATAACTGCTGGGTGGTGGTGGTTTCAACCTTTTTTATGGGCAATGATTCATTGTATATCCCTTGATGGTAATATGATCTCAATTGACTTTCATTGGGTCCTTGGTCCGCTGAAACCACCAATTTGAGCGGTCGTGTTATTGTGCTAGGCTCTCATTGGCCATAATAATGACACCCGGGTTTGGAATTGTAGTTGCTCTACTTGGCATGCCCCTTCCTATGGTCCTCTATGATGTGGTGAAGGACTACATGGGCTACTGATTTCTCTGTGTGGCAGTTGGGTGACTGTCCGCTTTTGGAAGTGGTGTGCAGTGTGCAAGGTTTTTTTTTCCAAAGCTTTTGGAACCGGAAATCACACTGTTGGTCCAAGATAATCCCTTTTTTTAGAAAAATTGGTTTCTACCCCCCTTTCTTTTGCCAACCAATTCTTTGGTCGCCATGGTGTCCAAGTGCCAACAGCCCCAAAAAACGGTTGCCACACCCAAGGCCAGCGCCTGGTCGAGAATGGCCAATCGAGCCCTGGAGTTACAGGCGTGCCAAATCGGGTGAAGCGGTGTCTATATTATGATGGCAATTTTAATGGAAAATCACGGGGAGGTCATCCGTAAATGGGGCGAACATATTGGGATAAGATTTGGGATCTATGCAAAAATCAAAGATGGTGATTGCTGGGAAATCCTTGAAACTTCAATGGGCATTCAGATCATTTTCAATGGAAAATGATCAGGTATGTTGGTCAAGGTTTTGTCCGATTCCTCATCCAATGCTCACAATCACTGAGGAAAACACCCACCTAACATGCCTGACATGTCCTAAGTTTCCGGATGTTTCCAGACATAGTATAAATACATATACATAATATATATATATATATAATATTATATGCATGTATTCCCACAGTTTAGTTGAAAGATCAGCCGTTTGTGATGCTTGAAGGCCCTCCAATGATCACATACAGCCACCCCAATCATGCCAGGAGCTTCTGGTTGAGAAGCTGTTACTGGGTTATGAATAGTGGGGGCCGGAGGGGCCATCTGCCAGCTATGGGGAATCTGTTCATGAAAGATGGCAACTTCCCGGAGCTGAAAGTACCGTCGTGTGTTTCCCGTGGATGCGACGAGTTACTCTCGCTGTAGCCAAAGAGGCTTTCTAGGTATTCATGATGACGTTTCTTCATGTAAAAATACCCTCCGCTAAACGTTGCGTTATGAACTTCATTGCCATTTATGTCGATGTTTTTCCCATTAAAACTTTTGTTGATTTGGAATTTCCAACTGCCATATGTCATTGCCAGAGGGCATACCAATTACAGATGTACTCACCATTAAACCATAGTTATACATGTTATATTCCCATCAAATTCCCATGAAGATTCCATGACATCCTAGTAAATTCCATTAAATGATGGTACCCTCTGGTAAACTAACATAGCTATGGAAAATCACCCATTTTTAATGGGAAAATCAACTATAAATGGCCATTTTCAATAGCAAACTGTTAGTTTACCAGAGGGTATGGTTAATTTTGGATGATTTTCCTAACTAGAAACCTCCATTTATAGGGGATTTTCCATTTATAACTGAGGTTGATGGTCATCATGATGTTCCCATCACAAGCCGAGGCTCGAACCCTCGGACTGCGGAGCTTGCCACGGCTCGGGTGAGTGTTTGAAGCCGGGGACACCCAGATGTCGCGGTGGCGAGTCGCGAGTCGCCGACCTGTGGCATCCAGGAGCAAAAACCTTGGCCACTGGAAGAATCATTTACAATCTATGATATATATATATATATATAGTATAGATAGATATATATATATATATACGTAATATGTACGTAATGTGGGAAACCCTGGCTGCCATAAACCTAGATTTGGGGACAGTTGATAGCAACCATGAAGATTGTGATTTTGGGGATGGTGGATTAGACGAGTGGCTTTCCCATATTATATAGATATGTGCATATATATATATATATATGGAATATACGAATGTATGTTTATATATATATATGTATGTATGTATGTATGTATGTATGTATGTATGTATGTATGTATGTATGTATGGAATGGAATGGAATGCAATGCAATGTAATGCAATATAATGCAATGTAATGTAATGTAATGTATATAATGTATGTAATGTATGTAATAATGTATTAATGTAATGTAATGTAATGTAATGTAATGTGATGTAAAGTAATGTAATGTTATGTAATGTAATGCATGTAATGCATGTAGTGTATGTATTAATGCAATGTTATGTAATGTTATGTAATGTTATGTAATGTTATGTAATGTTATGTAATGTTATGTAATGTTATGTAATATTATGCAATGTTATGCACTGTTATGTAATGTTCTGTAATGTTATGTAATGCCATGCAATGTTATGTGATGTTATGTAATGTTATGTAATGTTATGTAATGTTATGTAATGTTATGTAATGTTATGTAATGTAATGTAGTGTACTGTAGTGAAATGTAGTGTGGTGTAGTGTAGTGTTGTGTAGCGTAGTGTAGTGTAGTGTAATGTAATGTAATGTAATGTATGCAATGTATGTAACGTAATGTAATGTAATGTGATGTAATGTAATGTTATGTGATATTATGTAATGTAATGGTATGGTATGGTATGTATGTATGTATGTGGAAGTGAATCAGAGAAAGTTGCAGCCTGAGTCATATATGCATCATAATATGTATATGCATACAGACACACACACACACACGTATATATATATATATATTGTATATTGCAATCCCTCATAGATAGAAAAATTGGAAAGCTGGGAATTAATAATGTATATTATTTTAAGGATATTTTGGAAGTATCCTCCATACCTTCCCGGAAATATGTTTCTATCTTTCTTGGGAAAGCTATCTATATCGGTAGATGTATTTGTAAACATGATCCATCATCATTCATGGATATAGATATATTATGGATAGATAAGGATATCGAAATAGATGCGCACACACACACACACACGCATGCATGCATATACATGTCTATGTATACTACACATGTCTAGACTTTAGAGGGGGTTAGGGGAGGACCCAGAGATGGGCATTTAACCCAACCCGCCATGATTGCTAAGTAAGTGAAACTAGTAACCATAGTTAAATATGCCCTACCTGGGATAAACAAAAGGCCGGAGGAACTGCTTCGAAGAAAGAAACATGCTTGAACAGGGGTGTTGCGGTGTTGCACTTCATACTTGGAATGATGATATTTCTGTATGGATCCACTATGATTGTCTTTCCACTGGTACTAGTAGCTATCAAACAGCGTGATAGCGACATACGGGTTGTCTCAACATCTTTGCCAGGATTCCATCTGTAATGGTACACAGTTTCCATGTTATATCATTTGATTCCATGTATCACGTTGTCATTTTTCCATGTTACTATATCATTTTAATTTCATCATCTTGGCCCTCAAATGATCATAAGTTTGGTTCCAATACCCAAATTTTGAGAGATGGTTGTCGGGGCGAAGCCCAGCACCGGAGGTGTCGGGGTGAAGGCCTACTTAGTGTCACTTACCTCACCCCCAGTGCAACTTGGCGACGGGCAGCGAGCTGTTTCGCAGATAGGAGCAATGATGGGCAATGGGAAGATTTTTCAGTAGTGTTATATCATGGTGTTTCACGAGCACTGCTGGGATGAGCTGAAATCAACCTGGCTGGTTGGTGATTTTTCAGGGGTGTGGATTTCATGATTGGACGGATCACTGAACAAGGGCAGGGCGAGAAGCATCTTGGGGAGATTTTTGGGTGTGAGCACGGGCAAACTTACAAAAACCGCAGGACCCATTTTCAAGCCAGTGCGAGAACTGCAACTTGCAACTTTCCACCTTTTTGTAACATTTTTTTTCAGATCTTTCAGTGTTTTCTTTAATGTCTTGTTGTGGAAGAGCAACACAACACCAACAGACCACAAACATGGGAAGTTATCAGTCTATTAGAATCGGACTTTCTTTTCTGTCTTAACTTGGGGTTTATTTTAGGTAACACATATGAGAACATATTTATATTTCACGTTTTTCTTTCGTTTCAGCTCCTTCAAACGCACCCGATCCGGCAGTTGCAGCACTTTTCAGCTGCGAGGTGCACAATCGCAAGGATGAGGTCTTTCGGGGCCGCTGCGTTTATGGATGCACTGCTTGTGGAGGCAGATCTGGCTGTGGCCATGGGAGCCACCCAAGTGACTACTGATCATTCTTGGGATGGGTTGAAGCCGCCAGACAGGGGCTACAGTATATGTATACATATATATATATATATATAGAGGTATGTATGCAGACATATTTGCAGCACATATACATATCTATATATATACATGTTCATATATGTATGTATGAGATGTATATTAACATACAGCATGCATGCAGGCATGCATACCTACCTACATACCTATGTACATACCATACCTACCTTCCTACATACATACATGCATACCCGCATAAATGCATGAATGCATGCATACATCATACACAGCTATCTATCTGATCTAATCCAATCTAATCTAATCCAATCTAATCCAATCTAGTCTAATCTATTTATCTACCTTCATCTATCTACCTCTATCTACCTCTATCTACATCTATCCATCAATCCATCTATATTCATCTATATCCATCTATCCATCTATCCATCTATCCAACTATCTATCTATCTATCTATCTATCTATCTATCTATCTATCTATCTATCTATCTATCTATCTATCTATCTATCTATGTATCTATCCATCTATGTATGTATCTATCTAAGAATCTATCTATCTATCTATCTATCTATCTATCTATCTATCTATCTGACGCTGTACGGAAAGTGCAGGCGTCCGTGACGGGAACGACATCTTCGGCCCTTTGGCTCACCGTGGCTGGCGCCAGGCCATGCTATAAACCTACCATTTCTGGATGGTTTGTGGCATTGGGTTTAAGAGAAGGGCGGTGGAGGGGGGGGTTTAACACCTTTATCATCAATTTCCGGATCAACATCGATAATCTATCCTAATTTAGGGGGAAAACATGGTAAATAGATAATATAAAAATATATAGAAAATGAGGGAAAAAGACACCCATTGTTGGAGAAAGACGGCTCGTCTTCCACAACTGCGGCCCGCGCTTGGTTTCTGGAGTCAGGTTCCACGGCGAAACTCGCGGTCCATAAGCAATTTTTTTCCCATAAATAGCTGGAAGATGCTGGAAGGAGCCATGACCTTTTTCTATGTAGCATAAGTAAAATGAGCAGTGTCAAGCACTGGCAGATCAAAATCCCTTCTCATGTTTTTTGTTTCATGGGGATTTTGATGGAAACCATGGTAGTGGTAGATTTTGATAATCACCAATGGGTTGGGTAAAAAAAACTCAGAAGACTTGCGCAGGTGTTGGGCCATTTTCAATTCAACCCATGGAGCTATGTTGCTTGCTTCCTGGATGGCATCCCGCTTCGATGATGTTGTGCGTACAACAACTACAGGTAGATCTATCAATAAGTGAATCAAAATAGACCGATGAGTGCCTATTATGTCTAGAGTATCCATACGCACATGTCTACTGTATATTATGTATCTATCTATGCATCTATCTTTATTTGTCTATCTCAACTCATTTGTTTGCAGAAACGCATGCACCAGCCGAGGTCAGCAGTCCGCTCAGCCCGGTGCCGCTGTGGGATTTAAGTGGGGGGTCGAGGAAACAAAATTACCACTGGAAATAGGATTTAAAGATCACTAGCATCGGATTCAATCTCAGTCAAAGTGATTGATTCCATGTCACCTCATGTCAATGTCACCCTCAACTTGGTACAACAGCCTTTCTCGATATTTCGACAGCTTCGTCCGTGCTGGCTGTGTCTTGAGGGTGGAACCAGTGGTTCCAGCTCAAATTGGAGATATTTTATCGGTGAGGCCGGTTTATAAACCCCATGAGTAGTGTATAAATACAGGAAAATCTCCCCCATAAACCATAGAATTCATCAAGTTATAAGTCAACTTAGCTATGGAGGGGGCCCGACCTTGGAAGGACCCCATGTCCCGTGCGGAAACTTCCAGGGTGAGTTTTGGGCGAGTTTTTGCTGAGTCAAACCAGATCAGTCAATCAACTTCGACAAATTTTGTACAAACACATGAAATATCTACCTAAGCACACACACACATGCCACATGTAGATATACAACATACATATTACATACAATACATATTACATACATATTGCATACATATGCATTTTCCCAAATACCTGACCTGAATGTATAATATGTATAATATGTAGCAGGGTGTTTTTTTGTCCCCATGAGGTGATGGCCACCCTGAAATCGGGACCGTGCCAGCGACACTACCCCCCAAAATATGAAGGTTAAAACCTTGGAACCAAGCCATTGATCATCAGTGTTCATGATGTAAATCCCAATTTTTGATGTACCCTCTGGTTATTTAACATATCCAAGGAAAATCCACCATTTATAGATGATGTTCCCAGCTAGAAACCTCCATTTATAGGGGATTTTCCATGGCTATGGTAAATCACCAGAGGGTATATCTAAGAACAACTCTGAAGATCCCAGCCAATTCAAAATCTGCATGAAACGCCTCAGCCATTTGATGTGCGCCCGCCCAAAAGAAGGCGCAGGTCACGCAGTTGCATAGCGGGGCGCAGATGGGGAATCACCTCGTCTCCTGCTGTGGCTGCAATGCGGGGGATCCAGACCTGGCTGTGGGTCCAGCACCAACCAAGCCCACAGAAGCTGATGAAGAGGACCTGGGCAGAACAGGAAGGTCTTTTTGAAGATGGAGGGATCCCCAAGTCACCATGGGATACCATGGGTTTCCATACTAAAATGCCTAATTTTGGATGATTTGGGGTACCCCCATTTTAGGACCCCTCCGTATTTCGCTGCTTATCCTCCCCTTTTGAGTGGTCAAGCCCATTTGGGCAATAGATCCCTCAATTTTGCTGATGATCATCCCCACATTCTTAGCTTGTTATCTCCAGTTTCTGTATGTTTGTGTAGGTTAAGTTGAGCCAAATCGCATTTTGTACTTTTGCGGGCCACATTTTGTTGGTTGCATGTTTCTTGTAGCTTATATCGCTTAAATCACCAGTTAATGTTGGTCAATTCTCAGTTGGATAATCAGCACATTTGCTTGTTACATCCCAATTTATTGCAAGCTTAATTCCACAATTGTGCGTCCTAAATCCCAATGTTTGCCAACTAAATCCCCGTTCCTCCTTCTCAAACTTCAGTTCTTACTCTTCAATCATCTTTTTTGGTGATGGCATCCAAATTCTTGATGATCAGATCCGCATTTTCGGGTACTTAAATCCAGTTGTTTGCTGCTAAAAATCTCCATTTTTGTTCCTGAAATCATGTCACTTCCCCCAGTTCTGTAGGACAATATCCAGCTGAGCAGCACGGGCGTGGTCCGCGAACCCCTTCAGCTGGGCCCCCTCGAAGACCGCGCTGACCGCGCTGACCGCGTGCGTGCCCAGGGCAGCAACGATACGCCGTCGCCCACGGCCTTCGGAAACCAACAGAGGGAGAAGCTGCTGGGACTCAGGGCCCTCAGGGTACCCGTCTTGTGGGCTTCAAACCAGAAGAGTTGGGGTTTCAATCAAATTTGTAAGTGCTTTGAGAAAACAACCAGGCCCTGAGGGGATGCTGGGTGGGGGGCCTAAAATTGGGTTCAAAATGTGTTCACCATGTTCTTCCACAAGAGAAACATTGGATTTGGGGGTTTGGGGTGATTTGAGCAACATAATTTGTGATTGAACCATAAGGAATTAGGTTTGAGCAACGATTTGGTCTTGACCACCACACAAAATAGCCTCAAGCAATGCAAACTTGGTTTTAAGCATCCAGAATTGAGGTTGAAAAGCAGCCACAATTGGGGTTGAAATAACAAACCGCGAGTTTGACCTGTTTCAGCCGAGAAACATAAGGGGGGTTGAATGGGTCGATCATGAGAATCATGAGGTCGTTCTGGCCGATGGTTTCAGAGATGCTCTGTGCGTTGTCCCAAAAAGGGCGATGACCTCCACTTCCTCTTCTATTTTTGGGGCTGAGGGCACTAGCTGTAACTAGCTGAATTTATTTGACACCCAACACTGGGGACCTTTGTCCGGCAGCTTGAACTGCAATTCTTGAGTAAGTTGGAGGACACCATTAGCAGCAAAACATGGACCAGCAAGCATTAAAACATCAACGACGAACAGGATGAACCCAGATTGTGGTCCAGTTTCAGGGGGAAAGTTGACGGGAAAAAGTACCTGGGAAGAGAGGCAGCCCAGAGAAGAGCTGCTTCAGGAGAATGAGAGTAAGAGGAGAAGGCTCACCTCATGCTGTGCCTGAGTCGTTGGTCATTCAGGCATTCTTTTATAGTGGCTACTTCAGCCATTTCATGTTCAGTCATTCCTTCAGTCATTCAACCAATCAAACATTAATGTTAATCTGCAATCCTTCCTACAGGCCCTCCTTTCCGATAGCCACTGAATATCATCGAAACTTCCGCGCAGGTCCACATTTGTATAGGAGACACACACACACACACATTCATATGCACATACATACACATGAACATGTTACACACACACATATATATATATATATACATATATATATATATAAATATAACTACATACATACATACATATATATATATATATATATCACACACACAAATACACACACACACATATATATATATATGTATATATAGATGCACACACACACACACGCATATACATACTCACACACACATATATATATATATATGTATATGTATATAATACATGTATATGTAGGATAAGCCCCCTAGGTGACAAGGTGATTTTGACCACCGGCAAGGTTTGGCAGCCGCGTTGTGTCCTCGGTGAGTCTTCAGGGCATGGATGTGGACGAAGCCCCGGACACGCGGCAGCGTCTCTCGCTGAAGGCGGGGACCACGTCGTCGTTGAACAGCAGGGCCAGCAAGCGATCCAAAAAATCCATGGTGCCGTGGCGGCGCGAGAACTTGGGGAACTTGGGATCTTTGTCGATGATCTGCATGTTATAGGGATATGATTCATGTGCATTGTTGATTGAAAAATTGACACATTGGACAGACATGAACATACGGATAATATACGGATAATTCTTGATGCATATTGATCTAGTGATGTATTGGCGTGTTGAGACATGCGGGGCATGTACTGGCGTGTTGAGATCCATAGCAGTTTGGTTCATTGGGTGGGTTTGTTGGGGAAAATCCAGTGGAAACTATGGTCTTTTGACCATGTGCCCGTACAGCAAATCATCTTTTTGTCCAATTCTGAGATTGATAGGATCTTCGAGTTGACAGCCTGTGATTGTTTTTTTGGGTGCTGGGGGCAGAGATACCGTAATCCCCAAAATAGGGGTTGAAATTGATTCAGCAATTGATCGTTTCTTTTTCTGGAGTTGGGTTTGGGAGAATGTGGATATTGTTCCATATGCATGCGCGCCAGTCCATACCAGTCCCATATCCCATATCCTTGAATTTCTACACACTATTACACACTGGTGTTTTGAAATGATTCTTCAGTATGTCAGTTGCCAAAATTCTCCAGAATGATTGCCCAAAAACATCCCAAAATTCTGAACGGGCTATTCAACCCCTCCATTTTTCACAGGCAAATCATCGAAGCAAATGGGTCATGGCTTAGATTTCTAGAGGGTTTTGGAAGGTTTCCCCTCCAGATTTTTTCGTAGAACCAAGGCCTCGCGGATCTCGGGCTTCTTCCACAAAGGCGGCAAAAAATCTGCGGTCCCAGACTTCAATGGGCAGTGGATCTGCGTTTCAACCTGGGGCTTGGATGCGGCCCGGTGGAAGAGGTAAGGAGGGGCACAGAAGGGTACAAGAACTTGTGGATTTGTGGGGATCCTTGGGGCCCAGGCTGCAATTGGAATAAAATTCATGCCACGCGATTTTCAAGCCCTACCCTCTAGTAAACAAACATAGCTATCGAAAATCACCATTTGTAATAGGTAAATCAACTATAGATGGGCCATTGTCCATAGCTATGTTAGTTTACCAGAGGGTAACTATGGTGTTAAGATGCAACCACGAAGAAACCGCGCCTCAAATGCTTGGATGGTCATTGCCTACAGCATCATATGATCTCTCGATGTAGCAGCTATGACAAAGTGCCTGCAAGGTCGATTTGACCAACCATCATCCACCATCATCCACACCAGAAATATCTGTATAATTGGATAAATTGTAGGTAAATTGATAGGTAAATTTTGGGCGATAGGAAGAACTGTTTGATATCCCGACCGAGGAAATTGAAACGTTGTTCAAGTGCTCAACATCTCCGTGAAGTCTTGGTTGATGTTGCGCCATGTTGCTTGGGTCGTAATGTTAGTCAAGATCCCCATGATTTCAATTGCCTGAGCATATGAACTTGCCTGATAGTAGGGATACATCACCACTTTGCCATGAAATAGGCCCCTGAGATACAGTGGTTCAAAAGATATCAAGACATCAGCTTCCATCATTTTCCCTTTTTTCGCTCCAGTTTTTGGAGCGCCCAGCATTTTTGGACACAGCCAGATACCCTCCGGTAATCAAATGTGGCAATGGACAGGTCCTCACAATTTAGAAGCTCCTCACCTCAACGGTTTTCCCATGGAACACTGCCATTGTTGATGGCGATTTCCGAACGTATGTTTGATGACCCTTTGGGGAAATTGCACTGCTTCCAGCAAGGAATTTTTAAAGGAGATGGGCATCAGCTATGTGAAGCGTCTGGCCGCGTCCAAAGCGCCGTGGCCCAGCTGGGAATTTCAGCAAGAGGAGGACGGGCCACTGGCAACCTATGACTTTCACGGCCATATTTCCTCTAGACTTAGACTGGGATATGGGAAAAAGTCATAACTTTGACTTTGTTTCAGACTTAGACTTGGACGACTTGACAGGAACGGTACAAATACCATGACTTCCTGCAACTCTAGAGCTTCAAACCCCTGATATCAGCTGGGGTCCTGGCCTTCAGGACAAGTTCTACTTCTGCAATCACACCGTCATGGGGGACATCAAAGAGGAATTTGTGGCCAATGGAGCGCCATACAACACCGTGGATGGCCACAAACAGACCTTGGAATGTGTGCCATGGCCATCTATGGCGCAAACTCTTTGGGAATGAATCATTTGCGGTGAGAAACCCAATCGTACCCCCTATTTTGATGTTTAATATGACCCATTTGCTGGTGATATTGGGCATGGCTTATTGTTTGGTTTACCACATTGCACTGACTTGGAACAAAACCGTCCGGAAACCCAACGTGACATGGGAGAATCCTTCATTGACATCCATTTGCAGATGGTTTCCAATCAAAAATTGTGTTTTTTTGTCATTTCCAAGTTTATTCCCAGAAGGTATTCTTTTGGTTTTTGACCCAGACCCATGTTGGGCTCATGGTATGTGCGCATTTGGATTCCATCTGGAGCACCACCCACTGACATGCGGCCCTTAGGGGGAGCAGTTCACGGTCTCAAGCAAGCGAAGCGTGAGTTGACCCACCTCCATAGATCCGCATAGATCTCCATAGATCTCCATGGATCCCCATAGATCTCCATAGATTCAGATGGTGAATGTCCATAATTAATGTCCCCCATTTAATTTTTTTTGACTAGAGTCTCATCCTCGACGGTTCGTGGCCCCATATATTCTAAGAATATATGGGGTAGTCTACATGTATATTCTTCGGTTGGTCCAGCCCCAAAATAGAAATGCCTCAGACGATTCAGGCATAACAACTAGGTGGTTGGCTTCATATGGCGCATTGTATTGCCCCAAACTTCATGGCTCCCCATGGCCGGGTCGATCGGGATCTCCCCAGATGGCCTTCTGGGAGAAGAACGTGCTGGTCATCGAACGCTGCGGTCCGCAGGGCCGCTTCAGAGAGGAGCGTTCCATCGATGACCAGGGACTTCTGGTCTTTAAGCTCACCGGTCTCGAGGCGGATGGGGAGAGGCAGATGTTATTCTGGTGGGATGGGATTGTTTGCCCTGCAAACACGCCCTAGTTGGGAAGTTGCACATTGGGTGCTGGAAGATCCAGCCTCAAAATGGCATATTTGTGCACGAGTTTCCTAATAAATCCATTGGCTGGTTGGTGGTTTCAAGTACAGTATCCGTTTTCTTTTCTTTTCCATCCTACAATCCTATGTGTGGTGGTGATCATGGTGATGACGACGACGATGATCCTAATTAATTGGCATATCTTGTCAGACTGAAACCAACAAGCAGTTGGGATTATCATGGATTCTCCATTGCCAGGTTAGATTACCAAAGGGTGCATTAGCCTACCTGGAGGATAGCCGGATAATCCCAGCCACTTGCAAATGGGACACTCCCAATTAAGGGGCCCGATCTAAGCGTGGGGTGATGCTCCACTGGGGGCTGCAGTTCCAAGTATAAGTGCACTATAGTACACACGCACACACACATTCATACATAATCGTACATACATATATATATATATATATATACTCATGCATTGAGCTTGGCAGGCTTTGGGTGTGCATGTATCATCTTTAAGATATAATGAATGCCAACATTTTGGCTCAAGTGGGAGTTGACCCNGGCTTTGGGTGTGCATGTATCATCTTTAAGATATAATGAATGCCAACATTTTGGCTCAAGTGGGAGTTGACCCAAACTGGCATTCATTCAATTTCTTCCAGGGGTGTCCGGATGGATTTTGTTTTGTTTGCCTCCTTTTGTACCCAGGGGCGACCTTGGTGTCTGTTTTTCCTTGACGTGTAAGGGGTGACCTTGCATGTCTCGGAATATTGGCGGGGTCCACCGAGGCCTGCATCCTTCATGAAGCCTTTGAAGAGTTTTGCTGCCACGTGCAGAGGCTGGCGGTTGACGAGGACCCAGTTAGCGCCTACTTCCTTTGGATGCAGGCAATCCAAGCCAACTATGGGGTGGACATCGACAGTCACAGGTTTTTCTTTCGAAGAGCGACCTGCGTTGATGACATCGACTGCCTGGTGTTTGCCGAGCACCTCCACGGAATCCAAGTCTGTCCAAGGGGTGACCTTGGCCTCTCTTGGTATCTTTGGTGTTGCCTTTTGCAAGGGGTGACCTTGCATGGCACCTCGCATACCTGTGGCAACTGAGGCGATGCAGCAGCGGCTGGCGTGTACAGGGGACATGGCTGGCGCATACACTCTTTGGATCTGTTGCCAGGCAGGCGCTTTGAGCCAGCTCTGCGCCGAGATCCCAAACCACTCTTTCGCTCAGCCTCCAGTAGTGGGTGATGCTGACCTGTGGGTCGTGGCGCGGCCTCTGCCACCCAGTTGACCTCCTTGCGGGCCTGGCGGCGGTGAGCCGTCGGAGCGCCAACGGAGTTGCAGCGACGATGGAGTGGGGTGACCACTCATCTGCACAACTTCCAAGAGCCGGCCGTGAGGGAGGTCACGCAACAAAGTGATCTATTGGGTTGATAGCCCGCGTGATGGTTTTGACATCTTGGGCTTGCAGCTCGTTTCTTTGGTTTGGCCAGCGGTCTCCCTGCAATGGGCTTCGCCCCTCCCTGTGGTGCTTTTTCTTGCGCCTCCGGCGGTGCGGTTTGTGGCCGGCCTATGGCGTTGACAGGCGCTCTGCAACCTCTGCTCCATGACCAGATATTGGGTTAATGGCCCTCCTGATGGTTTTGACATCTTGGGCTGACACAATTCTTTTCTTTGGGTTGGTTCGAGGTTTCGCTGTAGTGGGCTTCGCCTCCTTGCTATGGTGGTTTTCCTGCACATCCGGCGGTGCAGCTGTTAATGGAGGACGTTTTGGACGGGAGGCACAAAGCACTCACAGGAGCTGCAGAACCTCTACTACATGAAGAGCTATTGGGTTGATGGCCGCCTTGATGGTTCGACATCTTGGGCTGACGCAACTCTTTTCTTTGTTTTGGTTCGAGGTTCCCTGTAGTGGGCTTCGCCCCTCCCCCTGCACATCCGGCGGTGCGGTTTTCAATGGAGTTTTGGAAGGGTGGCCGGTCTATGGCGATGACAGGAGCTCAGCAGCCTCGGATACATGACGAGATATTGGGTTGATGTCCTTGGCCTTGACATCTTGGGCCGATGCAACTCCACTCTTTGGTTTGGTTAGAAGTAAGTTTCCTTGTTGCTGGGCATCGCCTCCTTCCTATGGTGTTTTTCCTGCGCATGCGGCGGTGCAGCTGTCAATGGAGGACGTTTTGGACGGGTGGCAGGCCTTTCGCGCTAACAGGAGCTCCGCAACCTCTACTACATGAAGAGCTATTGGGTTGATGGCCCTCTTGATGGTTTCGACATCTTGGGCTGACGCAACTCTTTTGTTTGGTTTGGTTCAAGGTTCCCTGTATAGTGGGCGTCGCCCCTCCCTCTGGTTTGCCCTGCGCATCCAGCAGTGCGGCTTTCAATGGAGTTTTGGAGGGGTGGCCGGCCTATGGCGCTGACAGGAGCTACGCACTCTACTACATGAAGAACTATTGAGTTGATGGCCGTCTTGATGGTTTCGACATCTTGTGCCGACGCAACTCTCTTCTTTGGTTTGCCTAGAGGTTCCTTGTGGTGGGCTTCGCCTCTCCCCATGGTGTTTTTCCTGAGCATCCGGCGGTGCGGCTTTCCATAGAGGACGTGGTGTCAGGGTGGCAAGCCTATGGCGCTGAAATGAGCTCAGCAACCTCTACTACATGCAAAGATATCGGGTTGACGGCCCTCCTGATGGCTGACGTCTTGGGCCACACAACTCCTTTGTTGATTTGCCTAGAGATCTTCTTGCAGTAGGCTTTGCCCCTCCCTATGGTGTTCTTCCCGAGCATCGGCGGTGCGGCGTGCAATAGAGGACGTTTTGGGAGGGTGGCAGGCCTATGGCGCTGAACGGAGCTCCGTAACCTCTACTACATGAAGATATTGGGTCGATGGCCCTCGTGATGCTTTGACGTCCTGGGCTGACACACGTCTTTTCTTTGGTTTGGTTAAAGGTCTCCCTGCCTGCAGTGGTGTTTTCCTGAGTCTCCAGTGGTTTGGCTTTCACTGGAGGACGTCTTGGAAGGTGGCGGTCCTATAGTGCAGCAACCTCTACTACATGAAGATGCTCCTATGGAACCTGGATTTGGGATTTGGGTCAGCAGGGCGCAGTGCAACCTCTGAGCCGCCACGGAGTTAGCGGCAATGGCCGGTCGGCTCTTGACCCGCAACGACGGAAGGGGGTGACCCTTCACTGAGAAGACCATGAACAGGCATTGCAGCAGGCCACCAAGCAGAGGTATATCACCTTGGCTTGACCACAGAGTTTTCTTTGGAGCACGTTTTGGCAAGTTGCCATGTGCGCAATCAGACCTTCCTGGCCGAGATGATGCCTCCTTCTTGCAACAGTCCATGGTCAAGCAGATGGTCGACTCATTTGGGGTTACCTCGGTAGTGACGCAGGTTGGAGTCCAAGTAGGGGTGATCCCACTTGAGGGTGTCCAACACTTGCCATGAACGCGGCGTTTCATTTTCAGCAGGCGCCACTCCCACGTAGGGGTGATCCTACTTCTGCAGATTGTTCTTTGCAGTTACAGCAAGCGGGGGTCTGTTGTTTTG
Source organism: Symbiodinium sp. clade C Y103 (assembly GCA_003297045.1). Classification (NCBI taxonomy): domain Eukaryota; class Dinophyceae; order Suessiales; family Symbiodiniaceae; genus Cladocopium; species Cladocopium sp. clade C. Next base: position 30,227 of record BGPT01001513.1, read on the forward strand.
AATTCCCCAGGCAAGCTGGGTGTCCAGTTTCGGCGACCTAGGTTTGGGCTGCAAGTGGTGGTGACCCCACTTGAACGTGCCCGACACTGGCCATGAAGGTATGTAATTTTTCAAGCAAAGTGTCACTTTAGAGTGGGGGTGATCCTACTGCTGGAGACCTATCCTATGCACTTTCTTCAGCGCTTGAGGCTGTGGGTTTGGCCGCTACTGGAGACCCGCACGTGCGATCCAAGCAGGGGTTCCTGGTTGGTGCTGCCCCCCTCCTTTTTTCTTGGGACACAGTTGGAGTCCACGTGGGGGGTTACCGCATTTGCTAAAGAAATGGCGGCAGTTTTCCTGGCTGCCCAGGCAGGTTGGGTTTTGGAGTAGATGTGGTGCTCCTTGAGGGCCACGTTTGTGCCATCTTGATTGTTAGGGGATGGCCAAGGGGTTCCAAGTGGGGGTCCTCCTACTCGATGCATGGCATGAANAGTCGGGGTGATCCTACTTGTGGGGCTTCACTTGTGCAATCTTGCGCAGAAATGGGGGCTGCTTTCTTGGTGGCCACTTGGCACTGCCAGGGAGTGGCCAAGGGGTTTCCAGTGGGGGTGATCCTATTTGTTGGTGCCCAGCATGTGCCATGAACATGGCACGAACTTTTTAAGCATGCAGAAGCTCCCGTCCAAGTAGGGGTGATCCTACTTCTGGAGACTGAGCTTTTGCAGTCTCAGCAGTGCTTCTGTAGGCTCCAAG
>BGPT01001513.1:36095-55324 GCA_003297045.1 Symbiodinium sp. clade C Y103
TGTGCAGGTGACACGAGATAACTTGACAGATTGGCAGAGTGTGGGAAAAGGAAAGCGTTGCAGCTGTAGTAGCACCTGTGCTTATATCTTTGAGATGTATATATATATACATATGCACACACACATAAATATATATATATATATATATATATATATATATATTTGGGTGATATAAAATAACATGGATCGTACCCAAAGGGCCTTACCCTCAGCTTACCATTGGCCATCGGTGAATCTTTCGAAGCGCAGCCCATTGGATCACCGTTCGCGAGGACGATCTCACTGAGGTATAGCACCATGATGCCGGGCATGAGCCCTCCCATGCCACAGCCCTTGGCCATGAAGCTCGGCACCGAATTAGATTATGTATGTTCATTTATTATATTTATTTATTATCATTGAGAAGTTGTCAGATCTTGTCAGTGCTTGATGCACTAACTCTGTTACTTGCTGCTTGGTGTCCTATGTTTTCCCTGATTTGTGAAGGAATGCTCCGGGTGTCCAGAGCCCAGCCTGTGATCACTACGACAAATCTTGGCGTGTTCATGCGTGTTCTTCCACGGTTCAGCATGCAGGCACTACCTGGCATGTATCCTGGCCATGCCGGATGCGCAGTTTCTGTCATGGGCCGTTCATTTATCTGGAACAGAGAAATCAGCATAGTTGCCATATGTTGCTGTATTCTCCTAACTTGGCTGGAAACTCCTTCACCTCTTGCGAGGTTCCGCCTAATCCGATTCACTCTCCTTATCCGGGCTTGGGCGGAGCAGGCAATGCCTCCCTGTCATGTCAGTTGGAACATGTTGGAGCAATTTGGAGAGTCGGAGTTGGGCAGGCGTCTACGAAGATGCAGGTGCAGGATGGGGAGGAATTAATACCTTGTAGGGGCTCAAGCTCAACGGCTTAACTGTTCTCAGCGCGTGTTCTTTCTCTCCGTCTCTTTCTCTTTTTTCCAGTGTTTGTTGAAACTATGTTGAAACGATGTTGAAGCCTTGCTTCACTCGTGCTGTTGAAGGTTTGTCAGAGTCTGGGTTACTCATCCCCTGTCTCAGGACGCTGGTGAGAAGCAAGAGCTGCTCACGCTTCATTTTCCAAAAACCTGACAGGTGAACATTTTTTTTTGGCCATGTCAGACCGGAAGCTCACCTTAAATTAAAAAGACTTTGGCTGCTTTGGCTGTCCACAGTTGATTCACCTGGACGTAGCAAGGCCAGGTATGCGATGTAGATTACGATCCGCTAGGTAGGTGGCTCTTTGAAATTCCGGAGGAATCAGCACACTGCTGCTTGGCAATGACACTCACAGTCATCAATATTACTATGTCAACGGCCTTCTTCAATCTAGCTCAGCTGTTCCTCTTCACGTGTTTTCAGATTCTCTCCGAAGGGCTTGGCGATTGTTCTCTCAAGCCTGTTGATGCAATGTGAATGATGTGAATGCAATTGTGCGAAAAAGATATGCGCGCCAAATTTGCACTTCAGATGCTTGACTGTCTTGGCTTCCTTTGAAGGGCTACCGGACCAGATAAAACTTGACCACCTGGAAAAGCTTGTATCAGTGTATCTTGGTGCATGAAAATGAAGGAGCATGACATGTGCGTATACATATATAACAATAACAATATTAATAATGATAATAATAGTAGCAATAATAGTAGTAATAATAGTAGTAATAATGATAGAATAATAGTAATAATAATAATGATAATGGTAATAATAATAGTAATACTAGTAATGATAATAGTAATAATAATAGTAATGATAATAGTAATGATAATAATAGTAATAATAATATAATATATATAATATGATTATATACATACACACGCATATATTATACATATATAACTATATAATATATAGGTATATACATATGTATCTATACGTAGAGAGAGAGAGAGAGAGAGAGAGAGAACCCCTTCCCCCAGGAGAAGTTCAGCATTCTGCCACGTTTGGCGAACATCTTTGATGCCACGGTGTCCAAGCTGGGGCCACAGTCGCCGGGTTTTGTGAGCCTGCCGCAAGTTCAGACACATACTGTAGACATTGGCTGCCATTGTAGGCGAGTGTCCGTGACCCGCTTTATTGACTACGCCCCCATGGTCTTCCAGCCGTGACCTTGGCGTGGTAGAAAGGACAGAACTATTTGGTCCAGATGGTCAAGTTCACAGATGGCCTCTCCAACGATTCAATGCCTTGCTTTTGGATTCCAAAATGTGGAACCTTCACCAAGTGCCCAAGGCGAATACGAGCTTCTTTTGGAATCCTCAACGAAGACTACTTGAGATCGGTGGGACCGGAGCAACTTTTGGGCAACATGGCGTGAAGCTCAGCCTTGCTCTTGGAGGACCCAGACTTGTAGAAGCATGAGACTATTGGAGATCTGTGTGCACAGGCTTCGCACAATCATGCTGTACATACTTATCTACTATAAATCTGCTTTATGCATGTTCAATGGGCACAACATGTAAGACGTATGCGCACTGTCCTTTCACACATTCATATCAGCTATGTCGTATGGCCCCAGGTAGCTTGGACTTCCCCCCGCAGAGACATCCTGAGGTGCTGGGCAACTTGTCCTCTTTGTCCGAGCTGTCTTCCGAGGGCAAAAGCCGGACCCCCTGTGCAGAAAAGGATCGTCAACTGCATTCAGCACAGTTGTGCTCCAAACCTAGATAGATTACCAGCAAGAAGAGGGGAAGTCGGTTTAGTTCACCATATTCCACCCTTGTGGCTGCGGGAGTTGGGAGCAACCATGACAAGTCCTTCTTCTGCTTCGCAATCAATTCTTGGTTTCATCCATGTCGAGGCGGTGCATTTTTCTACTACACTGCTGATGGGACACTCGGCCGTTCATGACAAGCTTATATATTATACAAGCTTGGTGGTTCAATTGATTTTGGATTTGTATCCCTAGTCTAGGGGGAGTGACCCAAAATGACCAATATTTTTCAGGGCAGTTGAAGCCACCAGGTAGTGTTTAAGATCAGGTGCAGGACTGTGTGGTTGGTTGTTCCAATGCTCAAGCATTTAACGGACAATTGGCGATGACTTAAATGGTTTTCGTTTGTTTTTGCCACTCCACTTACTTTCCGAGGAAATACATGATGAAGACCGTGACGCACAAGGTGGGCTGCCGCGCAAGACACACAACCGCTGGCAAGATGCAACAGCATCAGCATAATGGTTGACTCTGTGGCCAAGGAGCAGATACTGCTGAAGAAAATGCTGAAGAAATATCACGAACCTTGGGAAACAATCATAACAATCCAGTTAGATAGTCGCCGTATCTCGCTGTCACGATGTGCTGTCGTGAGCATGATCTGAGAACTTATTTTTGCTTCTGGCGCCAGCATTGCCAAGGACCACATTGTCTCAAATCCGGGCACCCTGCTTGTGCGATTCCTGGGATTGTCTGAGCCTTGGCGAAATGATGTCGTTCCGCCAGTTTGCATCGCCCACACCTCACTTGAGGCATTGCCTAAGTGTACGCAAGGACAGGAAAGCTGGCAAGGCCTCTGCCTGTCTTGCTTTGTGTTGCTTCTCTTCGCATCACGTTCAGTGGAAAAAACATTTTCAACCAAGAACAGGCAGGAGAGTCATGACAGAACGTATATATATATATATACACATGATTGTATGTATGTATATATATATATATATATATATATGTGTGTGTGTGTGTATGCAGTATATATATATATATATGTATGGTATAGGAATGCATACATACACACACACACATGTGTTTCCACGTATATCTATATCTATGTCTATATCTATATCTATACCTATATGTCAATACTTCAATGATTCAGGGACCTGCGGTGCAGAAAGTGTACTTTGTCGCCGGGCCCTGAGCGCTTGATGACTGAAGCATCAGAAAGTGCTGGGTCTTTAAGAGAACCGGAAAGGAAATGGATTTCCCGGCGCTGAGGTAATGAACAACATGTTCAACACACCCTTTGAGATTCATCGCCGGTATGATCTCAAAGGCCAGTGCCAAGGAAAGTATTTATACCAGATCATGACTTGCGCAAAGGTGACGCTTGCGAACGGTGGACCGCACCAACTTGATGAAACTTCACAGAGCATAGATTTCGAGCATTTGGCATTTGGCAGTTTTCTTTGAGGGAATTAGTTTTGAAGCTCCACTTTGACGTCGATGCTTCGCGTTTCTAGCCCTTCGCTTTGTCTCATTGCAGGTTCCTGGGTTGGCCGTGTCACAACCGGGGAGTTCGATCCCAGTGTTGCTCTGAAGGACTGGATCTGATCTTTCCAGTCCGTTCCAGTCATTCGTAGGGGCCCTTACAACTGGGCGGATGGCCAGCACGTATAAACCAACTGTGCCCCGCAAGCTGCTCGGCAGGACTTGGACTTCACGAAGGCAAACGAAAAGATTCGTGTGGGTGAGGAGCGCAAAGCAAAACTTGTGGCACAGATCGAGAGGGACAGCCCGACACCTAGCTCATGCGGCTAAGAATCAGGTGTCATGCGAGCGCACTGTCAGAATCTGTCAGATGACACAGACATGATGACACTGGGCAAGCTGGTTGCATGCCTCTTCGCTCTCCATTTGGACTCATGGACTCTCCTGGCACTCCTGTTGACAACCACCCCAGTTTTTTTTCTCTTCGGAATGTCTTGAAGCATCTTGAAGCCTTTTTCTGTGAGGTTCTTTTCTGAAAGAGAACAATGTGATTGACTATTCGCTTCTGCTTGGGATCTACCAGACCGGGACCACAGCTTTGCGATGTGACTACTTTGAGCGATTCGTGGTGACCCCACGCCTTGGTGACTGTGCTGATCCAAGGCTTGGAAACTCGGAAGATTGCACGGAGCTAAGTCAGCTAAGTTACTTTATGAATCTTTATGACATAATTTTGACATAATTATGAGGCAATTACGATGCTTTATGTGTTCTGATTCCTAGCTGGCTGGCTTCCAGACTTGAAGATGCTTGAGCCGTGAGCTGTGTTCATGCAGTGTCCAGGTGTGGAGGCAAAGGAGATCGTGGTGTGCTCGGTCGCAATTCGCGTGATGCATGCCTTTTTTTCCAAGATTTCCATGGCTTTTACGATGTTTTTTTTACAGGTTTTTACTTTGATTTTCAACAACATGTGAGCTTTCGCACATGCAGATTTGGGATCGAATTCGTGTTCAGGCCCTGGATAAGGTAAAGACTGATGCTCGAGGCCGGGCAAGCGGGCTGCAGTTCATCCGGCCAGAGATGGCTCCAAATGTTCAGATGGATTCAGATGGTCAGGTGACCCGCGAGAAAACTTTCAGCGCGACAGCTCACTGGGGCTGTCAGCCCAGATGTCATGGAGCATGCACCGCCCAGACACATGACTCACATGACCATGACAGTCCCCTGAATTGAACAAGTCAGAAAACCAAAAGGAATACAGAAGAAAAACAACTGTCATTGAACGATGTGACTCTGATGATATAATAACATCATGTAAGCTGCCCATGAAAGCATTGGTGAAGATGAATGGACACAGTAGACCCGATACAATTTCTGGAATGACCTGGGATCTCCAAACACCCAATGCACCAGGTACAAGGCACAATGAATAAACATGATAGGGCGAATATCACCGGGTTTTGACTGGCCCAGCGACTAGTTGGAGGCTTGCATGGAATCATTAGACCCTCCAAAGACAAATTTATGGAGATGGGCTGAACCCCAAATCAATTACCGGCTTCCACAAAGAACTGGAGCGAAGAGATCAAGCTTGGACATGCTTGGACCTCTTGCAGGCCCAAATGTGAGAGCACCCCCCTCTCTGGAGCTCAGGTTGAAAGGTGCTTCCACAGCAACCACGGGAGAAATCACAGTTTCTTCCTTGGAGCGATGAAGCATTGTGTGGAGAAACCATGAGACACCCCGATCCCAAAAAGGAGGTTGTAGTTGGTTCTCTTCCAAGCCAAATTTGATTTGAAAATGGACAGCTTGGATTCTTATGAGCGATGCTAGGTGAGACTCTCGCCAACAGAAGAGTTTGCTCACCATGAGGTGCACAGAGCCCTTGGACAATATACAAAGAACAAGTGGGAATGGGTCAACAACCTATGATCCCATATTTAAGGGGACGAACATCCATTTTCCAGCAATTTTGGTGTTCACCAAGGCTACAGGGTTTTGACCCATCCCCAACTGAATGCAACTAACATCAATTGACAATTCACCGCAAAATGATGCAAAATGCTTCTTGCTGTCTCTTGTCGTTTGCCTGCGCATGGGTCGAAATTTCGTACCGCCTTCTTGCTCAAAGCCTCACGGGTATTTGATAGGAGGCAAAACATTCATACATGAACACACCGACACCTCAAATACATCAGAGACATCGGAGAACAATTTTTCAGGTGCTGCAACAGCCTGTGCACCTCGTTCTTGGCAGCCGGCTCTCAATTTCAGCGTCGCCGCAATGCCGAAACTCGCTGTGCTGAATGAGGCAGAGGAGGAAATCCCTGAAGGGGCCAACTCCGCTGAGGTCGTTGTGGGTATTGCGGATATGATCGGAATTGACATCGTGAATGAGCCTCAGTTTCTTTGGATTGCAGAGGAAGCTTCGAGAGCCCACATTCCACCAGATTGGAAGGAGCTCACAAATGAGGATGGCGAAGTGCTTTATTACCACACCCAAGAACGCAAGCTACAGAAAGTTCATCCTCTCATCCTGCGATACCAGGAGGTCTATTACAAAGCCAGAAGCTACACCAAGCAACTGGAAAGTGGTCAGATTGGAAATTTGCTCGAACAGACAGATGCGAAGATGGCTGCCATCACTGCTTCTGTGATGGGCCGAGCATCAAAAGGCTTGCCTCCAGCCACTCCAGAAGTAGTCGAAAGTCTGGCCAGAGTTCTAAGCGTTGACAGCAAGAAGGAGTTTTTTCTCTTCAGGGTCGTGAAGCAGACAATAGAGGCCTATGTGGAGAAGAAACTTGATTTGAGTAGCATCATTCAGGACTTGAAGGATCCCATAGAATTCCTGCGCCAGATCCGAAAAAAGCAAAACCAGGTGGACGTCATCCGGAAGCCAACAACCGTAGTGATGTGTCAGGAGTGTGAGAACCGGGCGGCTGTCCTAAAATGTGAGCAATGCAAGGACTATTTCTGTCAGGATTGCTTCAATAGTACCCATGCCACTGGCAAGCGGCGAGCCCATATCACTTCTGATGTGGAGCAGCTGGTGTGTGCCGCCTTCGAAGACCGTGTTGCCACTTGTCAATGTGTTCAGTGCGGTTTGTTCTATTCTGATGAGGGCTTCATGCACGTCCATGCTTGGGATGCCGCACGTCCGGATTTGCGGAATCATCTCAAGCGGGTCATCAATGGCTTAGTTTGCTTGGAGTGCGAGCACTACAATGCTTCTGTTCTCTGTGAGGATTGTGTAGACCTTTTCTGCACAGAGTGCTTTATCCGGCTCCACCGCAAGGGCAAGCGACGTCAACATGTTCATTTGACCATCGACAACACAGGTCAGATCTTTCGAGGTGGTTTTCTGGTGCCACCTGAGGAGGCGCAGGTGTTGACAGATCGTGCACGATCCACGGTTGAGACAGGTCCATGGGTGCCATTCCGCGATGATGAGCTCAACGTCTATTGGTACCACTTGATGGAGAAAAGGTCTGTCTCACAGAGTCCCGTTGATCCTGTCACAGGAGTGGATGCCGCAGTTGGTGTTGATCCTCTTCCTGATGAAGAAGAAGAAGCGGAATGAAGGTAATACTACCCTTGACTGCCCGAGGATTCCAGTGTAAGCATGTGTAAACCGCTTCAAGATTGGTGCATGAGGGAGATTAAACTGCAATGCCTGCAATGCTGTAAAATCTTAGAGATAGACCAGACGGTTTCACCAGCTCAGATCCAGCTCAGTTTCACAGATGAATTCCGGACTTGTGCTTCGCCCGAGAAAAACCGTGGCAGTCCTTTGACACAATTCTTTCACAGATTCGCTTGCGCTCGCTGGGAAGTCTCTCCTGCCCTGACACATGCAGGTCCAAAACTTGAGACGTGTTTGTACCAATGAATTTAAGATTTTTCATGATTGATCTAGCTGCTAGCTATTCTAGCTGGCACCCAAGATAAGCATTAGAAAGGGAGCTCCAGATGGTACTGAGCATCACTGAGCGCTTGGTGATGGCAGGTTCCTTTTCATCAGGCTCAGATGGGTGGCATGTTGTCCTCGGACCAGAAGGCGAAGTCATGACACGTCCAGAGCCTCCATGAGTCATGATAGTCATGAGCCCAATAGAAGCTTGGCATAGCTTGGCATGGCTTGGCATAGCTTGGCATAGCTTGGCATAGCTTGGCATAGCTTAGCTGGATAGGACATGATAGGACCTGGAAGTTGCCGGGCGTTGCAGATGCAGCTGGTTGCAGGCACTCTACTTTCTTGGGATCATCGACATCCTGACACCCTACGATGGACGAAAGCACTTGGAGCATTGGTTCAAGGCACAAGTGCGAAAATGATGAAGATGCCCAGATCCTTTCAACTTGAGTCAACTTGCAAAGCATGTGCGCAGCACATTTGTGGACACTATGAGCTATGAGTACTAGGAGCCGTCACGAGAGTATTGAACTACCTGAGCATCCAGACAGGAAAAAGATGGACAAAAGCAACACAAGGTAATACGGTATCCCCAGCCTTCCCACATCCAGTCCCCACAAGTCCATCCATCAACACCCGGTAGCGTGCACAAGAGATGGCTAGTAAAAGGTGGAGCTATTGGTCCTCGATATTCACAACATCCCGTGGTTATCAGTTTTGAAATCAGTTTATACTATGTTCCACATAGTCATTCAGTTTATACTTAGTTATCACATCATCCACATAGTCATCCACATCCTCTCCTTCGTTTCAATCCTCGCCATCTCTGTCGTGATCGTCATCATTCTATATCATTCTCATCCTCATCGTCACTTTGAACCGAATTTTGCCATCCTTATTTTGGTGACCTGGTGTTTAACTCATCCCTGTTCGGCCAATGCTCCGGAAGAAATTGTATTTTGTTCATCCCCCTGCTGTACTTTCGCTCACTGTGTCGGGGTTCCAGGCAAAAGCCAGTCCAACCTGCCCCCACTGTTTTCTTGCAACTATTCTATTCTACTTCACGATGTATGTTGTGACTATACCTATTTATGGTGTGTATTTATTCAGCTCCTTCTTCCAATCCTTGTTTATGCTCCAATGTCTTGGATCATGCAAGGCGCTTCGGTATGATAGCAAGGGCGTGTCTTGCTGCCCTCCGGCTATGTATGCTGAACGCTTCAACCAATTCATGAAAAATGCAATTACCTGAGGGAAACCTTGCAGAGAAGTTTCTCCCCGTGGAGAAGCTGGTCAGTCTCGACGTTAGGTTTCACACCAATTCTGGACTCAGCCTTTCAATACCTTTGAGGTTCAAAAGGTTTCAAGCTAGTAAAGCCATTGCATGCTGACACGTTGACCTTCACTGAGTCTTGAAGAAGAACTTGGGTTCAATGAAGCTCAAGAAATTCAGGCGATGTGCTGCATTCAGCACTGAAGCTTAGCATCATTTATGCATTCTGCCATAATCATTCTCGGTGCTTGTGTGCCTGGCTTTCGGCAAATGTGTTCATTTGATAGTGAGACCTGCTTTTGAGTAGCTCAATGGCACACCGCCGTACAGGCCAAAGCCAGTCAACACTCAGTAGGATATTGCTAGGTTGCTTCAAGTTCCCACAGGCCTTCCTTTGCTTGGACCTTCAAATATAATTAGTATGATCATGAGACATGGACCCTTTACAAATGCCCTTCTTTTCTGAAGATATTCTATGACCAAGCTGTTGCTGAAAGAAGGGTTTCCAATAGTCAATGCATCTCAATACTGGCTCAGAATCATTGGAAGGGGTGGACCAGTGTGGAATCACATTGTTGTGCAGCTGCTTGGAAAGCAGGATTGCCTTACAGACTCTGTTCCAACCTGCGGGAGACAAGCGTCATTGCATTGCTTCTTGTTGGCTGGTTCAAGCTTTTAAGGCGCTGTGAGGGCACCAAGGGCTTCAGATGCATGTCAGGTGGCTGCGCGCCGCGGGTTGTTTTTGTCAAAACCGTGCAGAGTCACAAACAAAGAACGGCCAGAATTTGGCATTGCCCATGCAAAATAAAGATCAGGCTTAGAATGCATTGATGAAGGAGTAGAACCAGGCACATCGAAAAATAGGCTGCGCGGAATTCATGTGTTCACGTTGGTGTTTCTCTGCTGTTTGTTCAGAGCCATCAGTTACTGTAAAGACTTTGCAACGGAAATGCATCACCCTGGCTACAAGATAGCAAAAAAGACAGAGCCAGTAGTCAGTAATCAACTCAGCACAACATGGGCAGTGAGGAGATTCTGAGGCACCTGCGTTGGTACCTCAGCACTGAGCCAACACCTCAGGGTCGGTTGGAGGCCGACTTTGGCGACTCGCAAGGCCCCGTGGGGCTTTATGTAGCGAGCTCCCAGCCGCCGCGGCGGCAAGCTCCAGCAGCTGCCGCAGCAGCCCCAGCTCCGGCAGCAGCTCCAGCAGCAGCTCCGGCTGCATCTGCTCCACCTCCACCAGATCTAGCGCCCAAAAGTCTTTCGCCAGGCCTTGACATACTCATTGACTATTTGGTGGAGGAGGTTGAAGACAAGCAGTTGAAGGAAAGAGCTGCCAAGTGGGGAGAGGTGAAGGTTAAAAATCCTACTGGTCGAGGATCAGGGCTGTTGAAGAGACGTGGTTGTGAAGGTCCTGAGGCTATGGACCTCTATGTGTCATGGATCGTGGCTGCTTTACGGGATTTTCCATATCTTACTATGCCTGAGGGCAGAGACGCGGGCATTTGGATTCGAGATGATGTTATCGCTAAGGTCTTCGAGGAACGCTGGGATTTCTACAACAACAAGAAGCTGCAAGGTTTTGACCTGGAAGAGTTCTACGAGGTCTTGCGGATCCTGCTGAAGTGGCTGAAAGATATCCAGAAAGAGCTCAAAGAGGACTGATGAAGCGAAGAGGGACGCATCCGTGAGATGCCGTGAGAGGGACTGAGATGGACCACTGCGGTGTGCCCAGCGGGTCCTCCCAAAAAGGGCATTTAGGGCAGGATGCCAATGGCTGACAGATCTGACAGGGATTGATGTGAATTCGGCATGTCACCAAGCTGGTTTCTAGTTCCATTTTCTCGTTTTTTCCAACTGTTCCCGCAGTAGGGAATTCTGTGGCTTAATGTCTCAATCGAGTCGGCATGTTTACACATGAACAAGTAAGCGAGGATGACAGTGGCCGGACTTGGAGTGTCAGAGATTGAATAGCGGACCGGTTGAAGTGTATGTAGCGGTTTGGAACCTTGATTCCTAGAGAATGTAGTTTCAATATGTTTAAATAAATAGATCATACTAATTATAACAAAAATTATATAACAATAATAATACCAATAATTAATAATAACAACACTAATAATAATAAGAATAGTAATGATAACAATAATAATGATAATAACAATAATGACAATTATATATATATATATAATTGATATCTATCTATCTATATACAAATATATTTAAATATACAAATATACACGTATACATATAACTATACCATCATATGCATGCCAGGAAGGAGCTAGGAATGACAGGGAGCAGTAGCTGAAGAGCAATGGCCGCTTGCACCATCGCCAACGTGAAGGCCCATTCGGTTGGACAATTTTGGGCACGTGTTTTCGTTGGATGGTCGTGCAATCGCGCATGGAGTTGCAAGGCTCCCTTTCTTGCTAAGGTCCTTGAAGGCAAGGAGCTTTCCAGAGCACCAGCCTTATTGTTCAAAGCAACATCAGCATGGAACGCAGTGACAACAGGCGGTCCACACAAGTTCCTTGCAAGTTTTCGCCGGAAGTCAAATCTGCAGGTGGATGATGATATCATTTTTGAGGCTTTCGCAGTTGCAGACAGACTTGGTCACCCCTACTGAATATAGTTTTTATTCGTGCCGGGAGATTTGAGATACAAAAGGTGTTTCGAAGGGGTCCCTGCTGTCAGGTGACTCTGGACGTGGCACAGGCACTAGCAGAAGACATGGTCTTCCGGTGCGTGTACATACCTTATGGTTCAGGCGGGCGGTGAATGACAAAAAATCAATACAGTATCCATCATTATCCTTTGTTGCTTCGAAGAAGGTGAGTAATGTGGTGAACCCAAGGAGGAACCATCCCAATGTCACCTTAAACGAGGGGTCAACTGTATCAACCATCGTGCACGGTCTGGCGTTGGATTCGCTGGTCCAGCGAGGTCCAGCTGCCATGCCCAGTCCAGGCTCTGAAAAAGAGTTGGAGTCCATCGATGTGGGTGATGGACCAGGCTTGAGACAGGCCAGGCATGGCCAGGCAGAAGGATGGACCACCTTGGATGATAATGGCTGATGGTTCCTGATGGGTCTGGTCTGGAACATGCTCTTGGCTCAGTCCGCGCAGGGCTTGCTGAAATTTAACTTCGAGTCAGCACCTCCTGCCAAGACAGACCTGGAGGCGGTTGAATTGAGAGAAACAGGTCGATCACGTACCTCCAGCCATTTCCAGCTAATCGCCCTGCATGAACCGTAGTGGCACACCTGGCTCAGGCTAAGGGCGCCGACAGCCAAGAGAGCGGACCATTGGAAGTCGCCCTTTAGTTGCAAGGATGATGCTCGTTTGAGGTTGTCTTGTGTCAGGCTGTGTCAGGTCGGGTTGACAGTGCTTGAGAATGGTGAAGTCACCGCTGTTGAAGACCATTGAACTTGCAGATTCCAGGCTGGCCTCTATATTTCTGCTCTGTATGGAGGCAAGGACCTTTGTATCCCATGGCCATGGCTGTTCATGAACAGTCCTCGTGGCAATGGCCAGGAAAAGAATTCTGCCGAGTTGGCTACTACGTGTTCCCTGGCGACAAAAGGATGACACAGCATGTCTCCTGGTAATCCCCAGGGGCTCCAAGTAGCCTGATAATACTTTCCACATCTTGTGACGACAGGAAGAGCCGGTGCTCCAAATGCTTAAACTATCTTAAACTGCCATAGTGGCTGCATTAATTCATCTAACGGTTGCACTATTCTTGCCATAAGATGTATGAGTTTTGAGTTTTGGAAACTGGTCCCAGCTTTTTCGCCTTCGGTGGAGGCCCGTGTCTCGGATTTACATCCATGAACTGCCTTCCCCCTGGGACTTTCGCGAGGCGCTATGAGTACGATGATCCCCAGCTTCAGGCAAGTTGCCGAGAACCCCAAACTGAAGCTGGATATATATATATATACACATATGTACACACACACACACACATATATATGTATATATATATATATGTAATTAGTAATATGTATTTGTTGATTATACAATACTATAATCGTTTTGTAATTTTATAATGCATCTAACGTACCCAAGCAGCGCAGTGGCGATAGGATCTTCAGGATTTTGAGCATCCGCTGCAAAGCCGGGCCAGGAGAATCCTCCAGAGACGGTCGACTGGGATCACGTTCATCGGGTGCTGGCCTTTCTGCGATGATCGGAAGAGCCTTGCTACTGTAGCTGCTAGTAGGATTCTAGAAAAGGTAACATATGGATATCATATGGACATATCGTAACATTATAGTAACATTTGTTGAGTCTGTTTGTATCGCATGCGCCCCTTCACCAGCAGTGAAGTAAGATAAGTAAGTCCCGACTCCTTGAGTCGCACGGGACACAGGTGCTGAGTGCGCCCCGAGTCACCAAATTTATCATTCCTTGGGATTCAGAGGAGAACAGTCGGCTGCGACATGCTGCTGCTGCGACATGTCTTTTCAGTTTGGTCAAGCCAAGTGGCCACTTCCGCAGGACATGGACGTGACTGGACCAGGAGCTGCTCCACAATTTTAAAATTTTAAGTCAGACGGTGATGGAGAGATCCTGAAATGAGATTCTACATGGCGACATATGGTGACATATGGCGACACATGGCGACATATGGCGACATATGGCGACACATGGCTACATATGGCGACATATGGCGACATATGGCAACATATGGCGACATATGGCGACTAAATCAACTTACACAACTGATGAACACAGATTTCAGGACATTATATATTTGACCTTTTGCATTGTGTTCCTACTCTTCTGTTTGGATCTGTTTAGGGCATTGTCGGGGCAGGAACCGAGGAGATGCTGCAGTGAAGGGCGCGTTGCCTTGTCGTTACCGCGTCCATCCTGAGAGCATTCGATTCCCGAATGCCTGGGGCACAGGTGGGCAGACGACACGCATCGATCATCGATCTGTAGAATTCTGTAGGGACTGTTTCCAGCGCGTGGGGCTTCAGAGGGAAGGGGGCAATCCGTATCAATCCGTCTTGTTGATGGCAGCGCGTCCTGATGATGCCGCACTCTTCAAATCCGTTTTGATCAGATGCTCCAAAGCGCTGCTTGTAAGGGTTCGCCAGACCGCGGGCTAGAAAAGCCTGCTGAAGCGTCGCGACCTGCGAAAATCCTGTTGTAGTTGCATAATCATGGCATAGTCCCTGATATGAAGCACGGAATGTTTGAGGATGCCATCCAGCTGGTAGCAGGAACAATCTGCCCGTTGAAGCAAGCATAAAGTGTAATCAGACGTAATCAGCAGTGTGTTTGACGGGACATGACATGTGCATTTGAGACTTGACATATTTTGCAATGCTGCTGGAGTCATTTGGAGCTTCACCCTCGCCTGAGATGGCGAAATCCCTCAGCTCTATAATGTGGCAGCCTCAGGACTCGCCACAAAGCTTGAGCCGAGTCACAGGAGTTTCTGCAGGCCGATGCCAGACTCGGATCACCCAGAAGCTGCCGCATCCCAAACTGAGAGGCCTGCGATTCTTGGATTCGGAGATGGGTTGTGACAACCCCCCCCAATCGATCTATATCAAAATCTAAGTCACTGTCTATGTCTATATCTACATCTATATATCTATGCACATCTACATCTACATCTACATCTATACCTATACGCTATCTATATCTGTCTGTCTGTCTGTCTGTCTGCCTGCCTGCCTGCCTGCCTGCCTGCCTGCCTGCCTGCCTGCCTGCCTGCCTGTCTGTCTGTCTGTCTGTCTGTCTGTCTATCTAATTACACATGTCAACACATTGGATAGCATAACCATGTAGAATCACGTATAGTCCTCAATCAACAGGGGTTTTCGATATTTTTCTGAGATTTCCTGACATTCGTTGTAGCTCTCGACTCGGCTTGCAGGCCGCCGGAGCCGAAAGCATCGAAAGGCTCCAGGCTACAAGTGCCTAGCAGTGCAGGCCGGGGCTGGAAAAAGATGAAGAAAGCGATGAAAGCGTAAGTTTTGGCCAATCCAGATCAATCCAGATTGATTGTCGAGAGATTATTGAGATGTTGAGGACCAATATGGACCAATTGGGTGCCAGGTGAGGTGAGATCATTTCCTGATATCGAGTTTCAATTGGATCATCTTTCGGAGCAGGCAGGAACTGATGTGCACGTTATGTCACCTGGCATCACCATACGACACCGGATGTCATTTGCTGTCACGGATAGATAGATAGATAGATAGATAGATAGATAGATAGAAAGATCGATATACATATATGTATATCAAACTTCCATGCATGTATACGCACTTCGAAGTGATTTGATTTGTTCTTTTAGCATCGGTTTGCAGCGCCACGCATCTTTTCTTTTCGCGTCTTTCATTGACTCACACTGCCGGGAAGTCTTCCATAGTTTTCCCAGCTTGCAGGTTGACGCTTGCCTCAGCGAAATCCGCTTGTTGGGCGCGCTAAGTTCGCCTGCGAAATCCAAATCCATCCGCTCCACCGTCCGCTCAGCGGCCTCATCCCTTCGTCTATCCAGTTACCAGTTTCGAGGCCAGGCCGTCCAACTTCGCATGGAGCAGCAGTCAAGCTATGTCAATCTGGCAAAGTCTGGCAAAAAATAGGAACACTATTTTTCCCGAATGCGTAGCGAAGGGTTCTCGTTTTACTTTGGGGGTCTGGGGGTTGAGCTGTGTTCGTTTGATGCCGTCCAACCGTTCGCAACCGTTCGCAATCGTTCGCAACCGTTCGCAACCGTTCGCAACCGTTCGCAACCGTTCGCAACCGTTCGCAACCGTTTGCAACCGTTCGCAACCGTTCGCGTGGCCGCCTTATGGCCGTGCCTATGGGGAAAGCTGCAAAAGAGATCATTTTTAATTCATTTTTGGAGGTTTCAAACGTGTCGAAAGGTCGTTTCGTGAGGCAGGCAAGGCACTTTGTGACATTCCAACATGTTGTTTCACTTGGCGAAAGTCGTTCTGTGTGGCAGTCGCGATACCTCGTCGTTTTCTGGCAGGCGAAGCACTTTGCAGACGTCCATGTTAATTTTGCGTGGCAGGCGCAGCACTTTAGACGTGTCGTGTTGCGTTCTTTTGCGAATCGCATTGTCAGGGCTGCGTCACGTGGTGAGAACGTGCGAACCGTGTGGCACGCGTGGCATTTTGACGAAAGCCTCGTACGAAATGCTCGTTTTGGAGCTTTGCAAAAAGGTCGGAACGTCGTTTTGTGTGGCAGGCGTGGCATTCCATCATTTGATGTGATGAAAATTGATGGAAGCCTATGGAAGCCTCGTACGAAATGCTCGTTTTCAGCTTTCCGACATGTCTTCTCTCGATTCTCTGGCTTTCTTGTGGGGTCGCCGTGCCACTGGGGAAGGCTCCAAAACCTCTCAGTTTTGGAGGCTTCCAAAGAGGTTGTAACGTCGTTTCGGGTGGCAGGCGTGGCACTTTCGTGAAATTCTCACGTGCCTGAAAAAAGTGTCAAAAGTCGTTCTGTGTGACAGGCGCAATACTTTTGCGTTGTTTTCAGAAGATGTGTTTCATGTTTGGTGGCAGGCGCACAACTTCGGAGACCTCCATGTTCATTTTGCGTGGCAGGCGCAGCACTTTAGACGTGTCGTATTGCGTGTTTTTTGCGAATCACATTGACAGAGCTGCGTCAAGTGGTGGCAACGTGCAAATCGCGTGGCAGGCGTGGGGCATTCGCAGTATTTGGTGCAGATCCATCGCGTGTGGAAAGTCATTTTGCATGGCAGGCGCAGTATTTGCTGCAGTTGCATCTCACCACTGTAGACTTGACCCTCTTCCCTCTCTATTCCACACTTTCCACTGCACACTTGACACTCCACATCCCCAAACCCCAATCCACACTCTACACTTTACCCGCCCTTTAGACTCCGCACTCTACACTTTTCACTTTTCACTTTTCACTTTATACTTTACAGTCTACACTTTACACTCCACACTCTACACTTGAGACTTTACACATTGCAGTCCATAGTCTTCACTTTACTTACACATTCCACACTCTGCAGCTAGCACTTCACACTCTGCACTTTCCTCTTTACACACTACACTCCACACTTTTCACTCCGCACTCTACACTCCACACTGTACAAATCATACTCTACACTCCACACTTTACACTCCACACCCTACTCTCTACACCTTACACTTGACACATGTTCACACTTTACACTATCCAAGTTTCACTTTCCACTCCACACTCTGCACTTTACACTCTACACTCCACAGTCTCACTTTACACTCCACACTCTGCACTCTACACTTCACACTTCACAGTTCACACTCTACACTCCACAGTCTACATTTTACACTCCTAACTCTACACTGTACACTTTATACTTTACACTCCGCACTCTGCACTTCTCACTCTTCACTCCACACTCCACACTCGACACTCTACACTTCACGCTTTGCACTTTACTTGGCGCTCCACACTCTGCACTCTACACTATACACTCTACACTCCACCGGCTACACTTTACACTTCACACTCTGCACTCTACGCTTAACACTTTTCACTCCGAACTCAACACTTTACACTCTACACTCAACAATCTACACTTGACACTCCAAACTCTACACTTTACACTTTCGGCTTTGCCCTCCACACTCTAGGCTTTACACTTTACACCCCACACTCTACACTCCACACGCCACACTCTTCACTTGACACTTTGCACTCCACGCTTTACACTCCAAACTCCACACTTTACACTTCAAACTCTACACTCTACACTTTACACTTTACACTCCACACTCTACACTGTACACTCTTCAGTCCACACTCTACACTTTATACGTTGCAGTCCACACTCTATCTTTAAACTTCACAATCTCCATTTCACCACTCTACTACACACTACATTCCCCACTCAACACCCCACTCAACACCCCACTCAACACCCCACTCAACACCCCACTCAACACCCCACTGTCTTCACACTCCACACTCTGCACTCCACCACCTTCCACACTCCACAGTCTATCACACACAAGTGTTTTACGTGACTGCATTCGGGTTCGGTGGTTGCTCTTGTTTCAGTATTTTTTCAGTGTCTTAATCACTGAAACTTTGTCAATATGTTCTTGGATGCATGTGAGTTCATTAGGGATATTTCCGCACCACCCTTGGCCGCAGGTGCCGGCTTGTCAGCCATCTTGTCTGAAAAGGCGCTATCGGAAGCCGCAACTTCACACCAGCTTGGACGGTCATCAATGAATTCTGTCACCCGGGCAGCATTTGCGAAGGTCAGCAGTTTGGGATGTCGCTTGGGCATGCCTGGGCTACCTTTTGGCTGAAAAAACGCAGTGACTCATGAAGTCATTGAACACATAAACACATACCAGGTTTCTAAACACGGGCAGTTCAGAGAACCCAGTCAGATGTTGCAGTTCGACAGTTTGCTAGAGTTAACTTTGCCATCCAGTCAACTGTGTTTTTGTTCCCGAGAGCGTCTGCGAAGGGTTTTTCGTAAAAAGAGATCTGCATTATTACATTTTCATATCTTCACATCTGCACATCTTACATCTTCATCTCTTCACATCTTTATCTCTTCACATCTGCTCTTCACATCTGCACATCTTACATCTGCNNNTCTTACATCTTCATATCTTCACATCTGCATATCTTCACATCTTCATATCTTCACATCTGCATACTTTTCTCTCTTCTCTCTTTCTCTTTTCTGCTAATTGCTATTTCTTTCTTAAGGCGGGCAGTGCTTCCGAAGAATCACGAACTGCAACCCTTTCGAACGAAACGAGGTTCAATCGTCAAAAACTGAGGAAAAATTGCGATTTCCAGTTGTCTGGATGAACCCTTCACGCACGAAACGAGGTTCGATCGTCAAAAACTGAGGTAAAATTGCGATTTCTCCGGGTCTGCG
>BGPT01001513.1:56011-61011 GCA_003297045.1 Symbiodinium sp. clade C Y103
ATTCACATCTTCTTTCTTTGAGACATCTTCATATATTCCTGACTTTCTATGTTTCATGTTATACGATCTTCACAGTTACATATCTCACTATACTTCTCTAAAGGATTGCCCCATACGGCCCATACTTGGATCAGATGAACATTTTGCCAGTATGAGATTGCACTGGAAGATCCGATTATGAGATGCAAAACGACCGCAATTTGGACCACTTGATTCCATGTGTGTCATGAACCTCGGGCCTTGGTCGTGTCAAACCCGAATGTTCCCCCCAAGAACGCGTATTCCAAGGCATAAGGATGCAAATCGATTTGCATCGATTTCATCGATTTGCATCCTTAAGCATCCTTAAGTTGTGCAGTGATCCGGATGTCCCTCAAATCGGCCATGACAGCAATGATGCCACTCAAGGTTCCGAGCCAAGCAGCCAAAGGTGATGGAAACCGCAACTTGCGGCAGTCGACCATGACGAACACGACCAACGGGACCAATGCGACCAACACGACCTTCGTTGCTTGGCACACCTGGGCACACCTGGGCACACCTTGGCAGCTGTGAGTGAGCTCCGACAGAGCCGGAAAGTCGCGACAAAGGCGGATGCTCGTGGTGACATTCTCGATATAGACAAAGAGGTGGGGGGATTGTGGATGTGACATGCTGTGTCAAGATGCGGAAATCGCAAGAACCCACACACACACACAGACACACACACACACAGATGGCACCCACATTGCATTGCAGTGTCTTGAAGGTCCGAGCATGTCTGAGTGATTTGCATTTGGATTGACCATTTGCCTGGAAATTTTGCATTCGCAAGTGCGCTGCCAGGCAGATCGCTCAGTTGCTGGTCGACGCCGGCCACCGCAAGCAACTGTGACTTGGGCAGAGGCAGAGCTTCATTACGCACGGTATAGTACAGTACCACGTGACCACGTAGACTGGAGTTGCATGGGTACGGTTTAGGGTGATCACTAGAGATCACCGTAACTGAACCACCTGCACTGGGCTCCGCTGGTATGCCTAAAAGTTGAGGTCGGGCACAAGTCAAACCTTGAGCCTCAGATTCCAAAAAAAAGGGGAATGCCTGTTTCTTGGCCGCACAGCATTCAAGGGTGCATAGCAAGGCAACAGTTGTGCGGAAGGGAGTCATTCGAGCGGTACTTGTATTGTGGCGAGGGAGAATATACAAGAATGTCATATGTTTGCCTGTCACATGGTGCGTGCGATGCAGTGGTGGTTCACCTGGTCATCGCCCGGAGGGCACTGGAATTTTCCCAATGGACCCACATGCTGTGCTGGAGCTTCTCGAGAGGTCAGATCAGTTGACTTCAAAGTAGCTTGGAAGGCCTCACCTGACGGTAATGCATCAGCGGAGGACTGCCTTGCCTGACCAATGTTGGCCATGGGTTTGTCTACAGGGTACCCCAAATATCCCCAAATCATCCAAAATCCAATGGATATGTTTGTATCATTTTGTATCATATTTCCACCCCATTCAACCGCCAGGTTTGGTCAAACACCAGGGCTGCTTCCACCTCGGGAGAATCGCATCCTCAGGAGCTGCCTGAAGATCTGGCGAATCCGATGATGCGATTGGTGGGTCTCAAAGCTGCAATGCTTGGAAGATTGGCATCTTGCGCGCTCAGTTGTAGGATGAGAATGCATGAGATGTGGATATGGCAGATATGATTTTCATTGGGTTGGTGAAACAACTTCCATTCACTTTCCTTTTCCAAACAAGACTGAGCTCATCCCATGCAAAGGTCACCAGCCGTCACCCAATGTTACGCCAGTGTTGGCCCATCAGCCTGTGTCCCAGAACGGAAGAGCTTTGAAAAGATCTGGGAGCTGCTGGAAGATCCTTACAGCAGCCGATGCTTGCTCTGAAAGTCTTGGAAGTCTGGAGAGGAAGGCTGAACAAGGGGAGAACAGGTAGTTATTGGGTAGGACCTTGTAACTAGTGGTCATACAGTCATACGGTTTTGCAATTGCATGCTTTGGAGACCTTTGGAATCAAAGAGAGAAGGATGCGGCGAAATTACACCAGGTAGAAAATGATGTATACACCTGCTGTAATGTCTTTAACTGAAAAGCGACCCATTGCTAGGTTTTCGTCTAAAATATAGTAGCAGCTTGATCACCGTTGATCTACGATATTCGAAGTATCTATGATGCTCTATTGCTCTATGATAATATCTACGATATTGATATATATATATACATATATATATATATATATCATTTATATATCACTGTTGATCACGGTTGATCTATGATCATCCGCCAAACATCGCCATTTTCGAAGTGCCAAGCCGCTTGAGGTGCTGCTTGGTTTGTCTGCCTGTTCCTCAAGGCGCAGAGAGCCATCGAGAGTCTTGTCGTTCTCATTTTTTTGACGCTGGACAAAGAGAATGATAGAGATAGATTCGTAAAGATTATCATACAACAGATAAG
The DNA here is from genome assembly GCA_003297045.1 of Symbiodinium sp. clade C Y103. Classification (NCBI taxonomy): domain Eukaryota; class Dinophyceae; order Suessiales; family Symbiodiniaceae; genus Cladocopium; species Cladocopium sp. clade C. The sequence continues at coordinate 58,463 of BGPT01001513.1, forward strand.
GTATCTTCAGATATCTGATACTCTTATACTTATATAGCAGTAATTCCAATCAATTCCAAGTATCAATCCATCGACTCGAATGATGGCAAATCATGCGCATATCACGCAAGCTAGCCTTGTGCTAGCCAAAGTTGCTCCTGCTTTGGCAAAGGAATAGGCAGGCAGTAGGAGAGTCCAATCCCTAGACACTTTCAATGTTATACCCTCTCCCTCCCCCGTCCTCCCCGGCAGGCCCGGGTTCAATCCTTTCTGGTCCATAGTTTATGGGCATGTACAGGTTTGTTATCTTCATGGTCATCTGCGTTTTTATCTTCACCTTCTTCATTTTCATCTTCATCATCATCATCATCATCGTCGTCATCATCATCATCATCATCGTCGTCATCATCATCATCATCATCATCATCATCATCATCAGCATCAGCATCAGCAGCATCAGCCCCTTTCTCTGCTTGGATCGCAATCCTGCTCTTCCCTTTGGCGGTTAGACACTCCTACATATTTCACTTGTTTCTTTCAGCTGAGCAGTCTCCGGTACAACACTAGTACCGTCCTGCTAGCTTTTGTACCTCTCCCCCGGCCTCAAGTCCATGTGGGCTATCTTTACAAATATGCGACATTATAACAAAGAGAAATGGCAGGTCATGAGGGGTGATATGAACTGCTGCTGCGGCATTGCTGTCCTTCAATGGTTGGCTCATATGCAGTCTTTTGCACCCAAAGTTGATGCTTCAGGTAGCCACAGTGCTTAGCGTATTGATCTCCAACTTACAGGTCTTTGAGGACGGGTTGGGATGGGTCGTTAAATGTCGGGAAGAGTGAATGCCATCCACATTATACAGCAAGAAATGTGCAAAACAAAACGTGATTCCACAGAGAGATGGAGCTGTCACGTTGGGTCGAGGACCGGGTGCTCGGTCCTGATTGGGCTGCTGCAATAGAGACAACATTTGATACGCTCTACCTCTTGGAGTGGCTTGGAGAGCTGTTTGGTAGCTTGGGATGCTTGAATGCCTTCCGTTCTAAACAGGCTTGAAGAGATCTGTCCGAATGGTAGAACTAAAATACCACTGGGAGCAAACTCCTGCAAAAAAGAGGTCGTAAGACACAGTCGACCAAGGTCGACCTAAGTCGACCTATGTCGGCCTGTTGAATGTTGTACACATCCAACCTCTGCCATCCCAGACCTTGGCAGACTTGCCCTTGTCAAGTCCACGCATGTTCCGCCAGGTTTGGCGCCCGAATTGTGGTGTGCCCCCTTCGACGTGCATTTATCCTAGATCCCTACAACTGGCCAGACCTGCTGTCTGCAACGGGGTTGTTCTTTCGTGCAGCTTGGCATTATCGCTGCTGTACATGCAGCAAAGAAAGTTCTTTTTTTCTTTTTGCATCACCTAGAGACAGACCGTTCTGATTCTGACTCATTCCGACTTGGATGCACATCTTGTGACTTGACTCTGCCTTGCTTCTTGCTCATTCCATGTCCACTTCCTGTCAACATTCCAGCCCAGGCAAGCATAGGCTTTGCCATTCAGACACCTCCCTCAACATCAGCCACACGGCAAGCAAGAGAGGTCAAGTTGTAGAGTCAGTAGAGAGTGAAGACAGGAATTCGCGGACATTCATGTGATGAGCCAGGATCTATCAGAATCCCTCTGCCTTCACTTTTTGGGGGCCGGACCCCATTTCCATACGGCGACAAGTAGTACCCGGGCGCGCCGGGGGCGGAAGTTTCAAAATGAAATTGAAAAGGACTAGCCTATACTGCAAGAAGCAGAATTTGCCTATAGGATGTCAAGCGACCCCAAGTACATTGCAGAAACAATCTCTTGACGTCGCAGTCATCTGACAGCTGCTTTTCTTCTCGTCGCCTTCTATTGACATCTCTTTCTTGAGATTTCTTTCTCTTGTCATAATCTCATCCGATCTCATCTCGTCTCATCTGATCTCAGCTCTTCTCATCTCATGTCTTCCTTCCTCTTCTCAGCTCTTATCAGCTGGTCTCAGCCCATCGCATCTCATCTCATGTCTTCTCATCTCATGTCTTCTCATCTCATGTCTTCTCATCTTTTCTGTCCTCTTCTCTTCTCACCTCGCTTTTCCTCAGCTCAGCTCAGCTTTTTCTCAGCTCTTCTCAGCCTCAGCTCATTTCTAGTTCAAAACCTGCTCCAAGACCAGATCTCGGCGCCAGAGCCCAAAAAAGCACGATTTTGGAGCGTTTTAGAAGGAATTTTAAACGGAACAATCAAAGCGTCAAAAAAAACAAACATTGATCATCGCAACCTTGGCGTAGCCACTCCAATGCGATTTGCATGCAGCAAGTTGCAAAAGACTGTAGAACTACGCGCGCAACAGCAACGTTGATGCAGCCACTCCAATGCAAATTTGCAAGCCCCGAATTGCAAAAGACAATAGAACTAGGTTGGCGGAAAGCACCTGGAAACCCTTGAAACGTTACTTACACTAAGGGGCCGATTCGGCCATGATACGACCATTGCCGAGAGCGTCTCGCACAGGGTGCGCGGCACGGCGGACTTTCCCCATCCATT
>BGPT01001513.1:66011-119923 GCA_003297045.1 Symbiodinium sp. clade C Y103
GGAACAGGATATGGCAAAGGCAAAGGATACAGCAGCGGCAAGGTAAAAGAAAAAGCAAAGGACACATAAGGACAAAGAGCCTGGAAGATGATAGGAAGAAACTTCAAGAGCTGACGTCCAAGACAAAGAAGTATCAAGCCTGTGGACAAACACGAGACTGGGCATGAGACAGTGTATGCTCAAGGTGCAAGCAGTCAGCTGCAAGCTAACCTTGCCACAACCCTTGAAAGTCAACTGAGTCTGATGACGGGTATACCCTGGACGACCCAGGCCATGATGACGCAGTGTTCACAGCTGTCAGGAAAAAGCCAAAGGAAAAAAAAACAAGGCAGCGTCGAGAAAAGGACCGCCTTCACCTGACTCACAGAAAGCTTTTTGGTAGCCACGTCAGGTGAGGAAGACACAGTTGATTCAGATGCCAGAGGAGCTGCAGCAGGTATGGGCGTAGATCCACTCTCAGCTCAAGTGGCACCGGGCGCGGGGTCTTCGACGCCTGGAGATGCTGAAGCCAGGTATCAGATCTTCAGGACAGGCAATCACGAGGAACATCCTTGACAAGGTGGTACATGACTTCCCCAGTTCTGCAAGGAAAGGATGCAGAATACTGGGAAGGTCCATCGCGGCCCACATGAGGAGAAGCTGTTCAAGGCATGGTTGACGTCGTGAATCGAGATTTTCCGAGGAAGATTGAAACCAAAGGCGAGGACAGCTTGGCCCAGATGCAGATGGGATCTTTGAAGCCTATCGAGTAAAACCACATCCAGGACATTCTGTCTTCAGTGTTCACAGAAGGAAAAGGAGGAGAAGAAAACTGTGCACGGGTAGAGGGACACAAAGAGCACTCCCGCACTCACTGGTGCTTCCAAAAGATTGGTGAGCCACGAGGAACAGCAACCCACCAAAGGAGAGGCATTGATCTGTGCGGAAAGATTTGGAGGATATGTCTGAAAAGATCAAGCCCAGCGAGCTGACCAAAGCACCGCAGAATGCAGTCGATGTTTTGACACAGAGACCGAGGTCCAGAGAAGCAGCATTCATGGCCATCCAGAATGGGTTGATGCCTATCTACAAGGGTCCTGAGACGAGTGGATATTATGGCAAAGCCTGGTGTTTGGGACATCTTGGACGAAGGATGCAACACCACTTGTCACAGCAAGATCTGGAGAGAATGCAGAAGCAAAACTCCTGGTCAAGGTTTTGTGGTCGAAAGATTTGACTCTGGAAGGGAGCATCATGGAGTTGGCAAGGCACTGATTATGACCAAGCGTTGCTACAGGTTCCCATTCAACATGCATTGTGGTGCAATGAGACATTCCCTTGCAGGTGTGCTGGATTCACAGGAGTTGGGACATGACGGATTCGTGCCGCTTCTGTCAACGCTTGGGCTGGTCAAGAAGATGCGCGATGCCACAGCCACATGCTACTTGACAGACTATGACGCATCAATTGAGCTTTGCAAATGTGAGCAGAATGGGTTGCAGTGCATTGAGATCGGGTACATGCCGCGAGGCCTGGAAATCCGCAAAAAACTTGGCAGAGTTGTGAGGCATCTCAGATGGAGAAGTGAAGAGTACATTAAGCGTTTCAGCCAGCTTGGCAAAATGTGCAATGTCATGACATACCGCGACCACAGATGGGCTGGCATCTTTGACACACCTGAAATTTCTTCATCTACACCAATCATGCACATAGTGAACACACAAACCATGAGAATGATGTATTCATGAACATGTCCATGTCCGAATCTGCAGCCATTTCAGAGTCACTTGAGGCGCCGACCGGTGGCGGGGAGACGGCTCTAATGGTTGACGCGAAGCCAGAGCTTTGGGTAGTGTCGCCGGGATGCAACGAACAAGAGGGCACCAAATTCTGGAATGCCAGGATTGTCGGAGGGTTGAGGGACAGTCAGAAGTACATCGAGATATAAGGAGCACCGTGAATCGTGAAGACTTAGAGAAACGATGGTCTGATGCTCAGGAGCTGGTGCTGAGATTTGCACAATGGTGGACTGGCACCACAATGGAGCAACCAAGAGGTCAGTGCACAAGCTGTGGTGCGACCACGGTAGGGCGGAATTCATCTTGGTGGACCCCCGCAAGTGTGAATTTGCAGAGCACAGAGTGAACTCAAGCAATGGCCCAGACACATATCAACACATGTTTGATGACGAACGGACCCAGAACGAAACCAGAGGCTGAGTGCAAGGCTTGATGGCTTACTGTCAGACCCCAAGACCGTAGACAAAACATGGGTTATCGTGGAGGCCGCATGCTTTGGCAAGAAGACCAGCGTAGCATTGACAGAGATCATCCACAAGCACCCCAAGTCGGAGATGACGTTCCGAACAATCAAGAACATAGAGAGATGCCGAAAAGACATGCAAAACCGAATGGGCCAAAGCATCCTCCAGAAGGTGACTGACCAAAGGAAGAGGCAGAGAAAGAAAGGATCCACAGAGAGAGAAGATATGAAGAAGTCGGGATCCCGGATCGGGGAGACGTCCCAAAGAGGAAATCACTGAAGAAAAACAGCGGTTGAGAGAAGCCGCGCAGGAAGAAGAACACATGAGAGCCGGAGTGGGAGCAGAAAAGTACAATTTATTTATCACACAAACAGAATCACGGGTGTAAATGCGTCCAGTTGTATAGAGCCAGCGATGTGTTGTGACACACGATATGCATGCGACCTGAAACAGGTAACCTCGACTGCGGCAGGCGCCTTGGGTCAAACTAGCGCGTTTCACATCCCACACTTGCAACGTATCCTTAGTGCTAACCCACGAAAGTTCCTCTTGCATTTGCAGCACATCCTCAACGCTACACCACGGAAGCCCCTTATGCACTTGCAAGACATCCTTCCTGCGACGCCACAGCAGTTCCTCTTGCACTTGCCACGCATACTTCATGCTACGCTAGGAAGGTTTCTCTTAGCTGGGGGTGGAACTAGATCGGTTTGGTTTGAAGTTCTAATTCTGAAATGTTTCCCGTGATTGACAGGGCGTGGTTCGAACCGAGAACTTGGTTGGGACGCAAGCACCCAGCAAGTATCAGATTGCAAGGCCATATACCCCGCAGGTCTTGCCTCAGCCGTCAAAAGACTTTTGATAATCTCGTTGCCGCTGCCAGGAAAAGAACAAGGTGACATCTAATTTCTAATCCTTGCGGGGGGCAAAAAGACATAAAATTTGAACGCGTTTCTTTTGGTTAAATTCGCTGACGGCATTTTCCCCAAAGCAGCTACGCACATTGAATGCGTCGTCAACCCTTCTGCAGAGAAATTATTAGAATGGCGCGCTTCAAGGCGCATGAAATGAATGAAACAGCGATTTTGTACTATGGCCCGCCGTGGCCGAAAGGATCTACCTGGAGCAAGCTGTTGATTCTTTCCGTGCTGAAGCCAGACCCGGAACCACCCATAAGCCCACCTATGCCCTTGCCCTGCCTTCTTGACCAGGTTCGTCAAATTAGCCCGCAAGCGAGCCATTAACCCACGAGGTTTTTGCAGCTCATAGCATTTCTCACTTGATTTAATAAGGTTGGCCATTCCGTGTGGATTTGCCAAGGTCTAGCGCATTCGCATTGGTTGGCCATTGTGACGATGACAACTGTGGGTTTTGGCGATTATGTTCCAAAAACCGCATGGGGCTTCATCATCGTGTCCCTTCGGCTGCAGGTGGTTAGACGCTAGAGAATCAGAGCCGCGAGTGGCAAGCAAGCCAAGAATTTCATGGAAGTTTGTTTGTTTCTTGACAAAGGGGGGTGCTCACTATGGTCAGCACCTTGTTTCTGGCCATGCCAGTCGCTTGGCTGAAGTGGAAGTTTGCTGGCATTGGCGAATCTTTTTCAAGATGTAGACTTTTTTTGAAGGCTGCCTGAAGCCTTGCCCTTGTATCCGCTCGCGGGTGAGGTCGGCATTCTTGGCAAAGAGTTTTCCAATTCATGGGAGAGAAGGAACTATGTCATTTTAATTTCTCGCCTACGGAAAAGCTTGGTGAAGTTGGGCTTTGGAGCCAAAGATGTCAGCTGGCCTGAAGCATTTGTGTGTATGTATGTGTGTATGTATGTGATGTAATGTAATGCAACGTAATGTAATGCAATGTTATGTGTGTAAAGGTATGTATGTAATGTTATGTATGTACGTATGTAATGTTATGTATGCAATGTTATGTATGTATGTATGTATGTATGTACGTATGCATGCATGTATGGATGGATGCATGTATGTATGTATGTATGTATGTATGTATGTACGAATGTATGTATGTATGTACGAATGTATGTATGTATGTACGTATGTATGTATGTATGTACGTAGTACGTACGTAATGTATGTTTGTATGTATGTATGTAGGTAGGTAGTGCTTTATGTACAAATATACTTGCGTCTGCGACACTGTGTATCTATTGCTCGGTTTTTCTTACCTATCCATGTAGGCGATTACCTACATACCTACCTGCCTGCCTGCCTACCTACCTGCATACCGACTAGTCTTATTTTTCAGGTATGTGATCCTCTATGTATCTACTTATCTTTTTTCTTTTGCCTATCTTGCCGGCATGTGCCACCTACCTTTCTATCAGCTTCGTTTTCCAACCATCCCTCGGTACCTATGTCGACGATTCTGCTGCGCAGCTACATGATCATCTGTTTGTGGATCCATCGGCTTTTCCTAGCCAAGGCTGCCCATCTCATCGGTTTTGTGGCGCGTTGTTGGCTTTGAGAAAGCACCAGTATCCATCATTGTCCTTACTACCTGACAAGGTCAGCATGCGGTCATGGTCATGCTGATGGAGGAGTAAAAAGCCTTGGCTGGTTGCCATGGTCCACCAGTATGAGTATCTAGTCTTCTGTGTCCATGCCTTGGGTTTTGCGCCGCCAACACCTTACTTCCGCTCGTGCATCTTCCATTCTGCGCCCCCCTGCGTGCTTTCTCGTTCCTTCCAATATTCCTTGTTTTTAATTCTTTTGATCCTATGTATCTGTCTGCTGGCCTAGCTGTCCTTTCATCCGTGTCCTTGGTTTAAGTTGAGAGTTGGTTCACAATTTTCTTTGGAAGAGACCGTCCTTGGAGTCTTTGGGTGATATTTTAAATAAGCAGAGAAATAAGCAAATAAACATAAATAGATATATACATATATGTAATATTATATACTTCTACGTGTGTGTGTGTATAAATGTGTATGTAGACATGCGCATGTGCATGTGCATGTGCTTGTTCATGTATGTGTGCATGTCATTGTAAATGTGTTTGTGTACGTATATTCATTTGTACATATTTATATATGCATATGTAAATGTACATGTGTGTGCATACGCAAATGTATATGTATGTTTTTTGTATGTATGCATTCAATATATACATCATGACATACATATTTGTTTAGTATATGTATACATATATCTTCATTTCTACACGTGGATATGGATATATGTATATTTGAATGCATGGTTCGAGTTATCCTTGTGTCCCTTCCTATATTGTGAGATTGCCCTATTCAAAGTATTTGGTCTGCTGGCGTGTTGTTTCGGTTTTGGTGTTACCATCAACCTCCCCTATCCTACCCATCGCTTATTCCAATGCTGGTTTTGTCCCATCTAAGCACTTTGACGTTTTCAGATAGATGAAAAAGCAAACCCCGCAAATGGAGATAAGGTTTGGTGTGTTTTTGGTTGACAAATATTTCGCGCATCCGTCAAAGATGGGTAATGTGAAACAGTTCCGCCCGCAAAAAAAAACGATTCCTGACATGGAACCACGTATCATCACTGATTGGATGAAGGTAAACGAAAAATTGATAAACATGGTGCTTTGATGGTTTCTGTTTGTTGGGCATGTTATTGCATTCTCTTGGCGACGGGAATGGATTTCCAAACGTTGACCGACTCAAACCCTATGTAAAATCATTGAGAATCTGAATTCAACGTCCAGTCAGTGTAATTTTTCTTGGTGTGTCCGACATGAATTTCCAGCGCCATCAAATTGCTCAGCTGCGGATACTTTTCGAATACATCGACATTGACGGGGACGGCATCATCTCTTTGTTCGAATTCATTCAGTTGCTCGGCATGCTAAATGCAACATGATGTAGGCGCAGTTCAGTCCCACGCAGGGTTCATTCTTGCTGCCTTTGCCATTCAATATTTCCATCTTGATTCAGGTTGATTCATCAATTGCACATTGGATTTGCAATCGCCCCTTGGCCCAACGAGAGCAGATTAAGTTGTATCAGCAAATGCAAGCAAACCCCAGCAGGCTAGGAGTCCGGCTAGGAGATGCCAAAGCTGGAAAACCATGGAACACCAAGGGAAACGCAGTGGAAATATTCAATTTGCGCCTTAGCTTGCATAACCTCATGGCTTTCTGGTTGTTTGAATCTGGTTTGGATTGAACATGTTCCCCTGCGCTGAGAAACGCCGACAGAATTTAGATCTGGTTAAGAAGTAGGGAGTTTGCCTGCTCCATGAGGTTTGACGACAACCGAAATGGCCACATTGATTACATCGAGTCACTTGGACATGGTAACATGAACATCTTCACCTCAAGACTCCAGGCCCAACCATTTGAGACGTCCACCCTGACATGGTCGAGTCTTATAACTTATAATTCTTGCTCTGTCCTTTTCCTTTGCGCCTCTTCCAAGGGTTTTTTCTCGGGTGTTGAAAGGGCAAAGCGGCAAGAGCACTTAAGAGGAGTAGGAACCAGTAGGAGCTAGTGGCTCGACCGCCAGGGGAGCCTGGAACCGAGCCTTGGGATGTATCGGGAGATCTTTGCAATGCCTGCCCTAACACCCTGCCTTGTGAGACACTGTGAGACCATCATTCTCGCAAAGGTTCTTGCGGCACATTTTCCCTCACGAGAGCCAAGAGGATTGTGATGGATGTTTGTGCTCTCCGTGGAAGTGTTTTGAGCATCTACTGGGCACCAGACTGTGTATCGATTCACCTTCATTGATCCAATTCATTGTGTTTCCGCCACTCCGGACTGATTGAGACACACAACTACATGGCAAACATGCTGCAAGTACCTTTGGCATAATTGCACCATGCCTTTGCACTCTGGAGGATGTAGAACGAACGATGGAAGTGATGCATGAATCAGAACTAAGAGTTTCTTGGCAGAAGCTGTGCTGGGATGTGCTGGGTAGCCCTACACTGAGGCATACTGAGACAACTATCCTCATGAAACAAAGCCTGGGGGAACTCACCTTGAGAATCCTTGAGATCCATGCGAGGTCTATGCGGCGATTGGTCGGCTGTCAGACAAAAAGAGTTCAAGCCACCAGGGAAGTGGAGCCTTGGACGGTGGGGAGGAAGGGGCAAGGTCAAGTCGCGTCCCAGAAGATATAATTTATAATTCTACTACTAAGTTAAAATTATATGAAATGATGGGATTTTGATGTGTTCCATTAATTAACTTCTCTTTCATTCGAGAGAAATGTCAACCTTTCCTCACAGGATAATGATCCGGATAATGGTGCCCGACAGTCATCGCTGCTGTGGGTTGCCATGTGCTGCTTTATTGAGATTCCGTCAAAAATGTGTTCATTTAGCATTATTTAGCATAATGTGCTCGACAGAGCCTCGGGGGTTGATTCTGGCATGACGCCTCTTACAATCTTTCAGCGATAATGGGTTCACAAAAAACAGCCTATACTGTAGGTTTTACGGTTTTGCGTTGCGTTTGTTGCCTTTGTTCTTTAAGTCGCGGGGGGGGGGGTAAGAGTTTGGATCCGTGTTTTTGATTGGTTTTTGTGCAACCATCGTAGAGATCCGGAATATTGAAGTGATGATGTGTCCTGTGGTGTGCCCGTTCTGTTGTGCTTAAGCGGGGTCAACTTTAGGTGGGTCGAATTTGGCGTGAATCCATGTGATGCTGTGGGTTGACTTTGCACTTGTTGGGGTGACCTAACCTCAATGCCAAGTATAGCTCAGATTGCGGAAACCGTGCATCAAATCGCAGGCAGCGCAGGCATGCTTGAGTGGCTAACTCCATCTCGTCTTTCTGACAGGCATACCATATAGCTTCGGCAGATCAGGTCAGCTGCAAGACACTTGGTGACACAAACACTGACCAGGTCTGCCAAACAAGGTTGTCACCTCCTCAGGAAGTCAACCTGCTGCTTATTTCCCTTTGAATCCTTTGAGATTCTGTTTGGGGTGATTGGCTCTCTTTGCCCGTGCAGAACGGCACCCAAAACGACGCCCGAATCTTTCCAAAAAGATATCCTGGGTGAGCAACTTGTCACAAAGCACACTGCAAGAGTGGCCGTAGCGATGGAATGAAATTTGGCAGGGGCTTGGACGATCCTTTAAATGAGCTGCTGAGAGTGACCGTATCCCATTTCTTTCCAAGCACGCGCTGGCTTGAGGGATCGCCCAAGCCGCGCGGAGGACACATGTTGAGAGACAGAAGCGGAAAAAAACACCAATCGCATTCTGAACCTGCGCACAAGAGTTTGGAATCATGCGCGGAAGCGTGCCGAAACACATGCAAACAAAGACCATTGCGGATGAGGATCCAAGTGGATCCGAAGTGTTTCATGTAGCAAGGATAAAGACGAGAAACCCTGTAAAGCGATAAGGGGCTCACTAATTTGATGCCGCTCTCTGCCGAACGACCGCGTCTCATATTTTGTTGCTGTTACTTGAATTTTGTGATCCCAAGGCAGCCTGAAAATTTGTGATGCAATTACAGTGATTCGCCATAACCCAGCAGTTGAGGCGACATCTAGCACAGCCGTTTCACCGCTGGGGTGTTGGATTCTGTGCCCAGGACATCTCAGAGTCGTTGAGGAGAAGCAGGGTGAAGGGCAGTGAAGGGACTCATTGACAACATTCGAAGGACATGAGCTTGCAGTTTTATAGCAGCAAGATTCGCAGAGGGGCGGAACTGTGTCCTTTTGTGATCTCCTTAGGCTGACCCCGAAGGGGTGCAGCAGTCGATACTGGAAATGCAACAGGAAACGTCACATGACCGCTGGCATTCTGTACGTTGATTCTGGACATTGCAGGACCCAGCAGCTAGTGCAACACATATCATCAAAGGAAGTTTACTTAGAAAACTTCCGGGTTCCGGACGGTTGTCATGGCCAGCATTCCCACCATCATGTCAACCACATCATCATGTGAACCACCCATCATCAAGTAGTTGAGAAGTGTAACAGTTCGGGAACGCGTGAATTCACAGGTGAAAACATTCTCGGGCGCGAAACCCTCTGTTTTTTTCGGGTCCTGTGGCTCCTACGGTCGCCAAAGTAGGGTCTCTGTTTCCGCGGGCGTGGGCCTTGATCTGGGAAAGTTGCTGAGAAAAAGTTCACAGGACTGTAGTGAGAACTCGATTTATTAGATACAAGTTACAAATCGTAAAAGAAACTGGCGGGCGCTCTTCTGGAAGATGAGGTCGGCAAAATGTGCGCCAGACTGTAGCGAGAGCTCGATTTGCACTTCAAAATGTCAAAAGCATTGAGGCGTTGGGAGCACTTTTGGAAGATGAGGTCGGCAAGATGTGCACCAGACTGTAGCCAAAGCTTGATTTGCACTTCAACAAATGTGCCTTGAACTTCAGAATCGTAAAAAAAATGAGGGGATCGGAGCACTTTTGGAAGATGAAACTGGCAAAATGTGCGCGAGACTGTAGCGAGAGTTCAATTTGCATTTCAACACATGTGCTTTGCACTTCAAAATCGCAAAAAATTGGAGGGGTCGGAGCACTTTTGGAAGGTGAGGTTGGCAAAATTCATTGATCCATTGATTTGTTGATTCACTGTTTCACTGACATTGAATTGTTGAATTATTGGTTCATTGGTTCATTGATTCTGTGATTCACCCATTTATTGATCTGTTGATTTGCTGACTCATTGATCCACTGATTCACTGCTTCGTTGAATCCTTGATTCATTGCTTCATTCAGTGAACTGTGCATGGATTCTTTCATTTCATTGTCATCTCAACAACCATGTGCCCATTCGTTGATGCACCTCACAACTTCAACAATTCATGGTTTCTGCATCTCAAACATTTTCTTGAGGAGAGCTCAATACTAATGTCTTTTTTTCGAGAACTTCCGCCCGGGGCCAGGCACGTCCTGGTAAAAGTATATAATGAACCAGAATCGGAACAAAACAGGTTTTACCTTCATCGGATGCCCGAGCTCACATGTGCACATTGAGCGTTGTGGTTTGGTTGGTTTTGGAGGTGTCCCGTCTTGCAGTTGTCTGGCTCAGTAGTTGCTACCTTCTTGTTGAAGATTCTACCAGTAGTGGGACCACAGCAGAACATTGTGCGGATGGAGTTTGGGTTTGAGTTGTGAGACAGCACAGGCAGCGCTATCTCATCGAAACCATGTTTTTACAGGAGTCAAAAACTTGGCACCTTACAGGAGTCGAAACATTCTCTTATTTGAGTCATCTCGGCACTGCAGCCTTTGCGAAGCAAAGTGCTGCCTAGATGTTTGCTTACAAGGCTTGCATTGCACTGGTTGCCTTCGCTTCAGCTGCTGCGATACCGTTGACGGGTTCTTCTGAATGCGACCATACTTATGCTTTAGTCATTCTCAGTCGTTGGATGAGTGTTTGTAGAGTGCTCATTAGTGTTCTACATGATTGCATAGAAACTTCATACAAACTTCCTTTTTTGTTTGGTGGAAGACTCTGCCAATCCGCAAAGCTCTGCCTGATGTTTTCTGCGATACAGGAGCAATCAGATCAATCAGGGATGCAATTGGTTCAACGGCAGTTGTTGAGATTTGTTGAGTAGCTGTTGTTGCAAACTTGTCGAGAGCCAAGGCTACTGCGTGAATCACACCCAAGATGCCTATGGCTTTGGGTGCCAGGCTCACGACATCAATGGCACGGAGGAATATCCGGAATGTTCTGTGACTGATCTGCTGAAGCCTTCTTGGTGCTGTGATCAGTGGTGTTTCTAGGCTTTGAACATCTTTGAACATCTTTGAACTTCTTTGAACTTGGAATTAACACGAAGAGAATCCGTCCATCCAATGCCACGGATTGAATGCACTTATTGCTTTGGATCTTCTTGGGAGTACGCACGGCCATCTTGAAAAACATATAAGATGATCAGATGATATGTATTTGTGATCATTTGTGCATTGGACACCATTGGACCAAGGCTACGTGGATGCAAACACTTGTCGTGTCACCTACGAGCTTAGCACGACTTACCCTGGACTCGGGTGGTCATACACAACTTGTGGATATAGAGATCTTTACTCACATGAAAATATCACCCAAAGTCTCCGCAACAAGACTTTGCGTGTGGCTTTTCTTGGCAATACAGGTGGCTGGAAAGGGAATTATTGTGAAGGCGCAGCAGGCCAGCTCTGTATGAAACAACGAGGTAGCGGCCCGGTGCAACGATTTTTTGATCTTCTCGCTGGGACTGCTGGCTTCGAGATTCAGCAGGTCAGGGTCATGCCTTGGGAGCAAGTTCGCAGTGTGGTGGTACATGTTATGCACAACCTGGTTTGGAACCGCGCTCTGAGGTTTTGTGTGATTCTACTTCAATTCATGAAGTTTCTGCAGACGCAAGAGAAAGAAGTACATATAAGTATTGCATGCGCTGTGGCTATTCATCTCTGACCTTCAAGTCTGGCGGTGCAGTTTTGCCTGATCATCTCTTAGTCTTAGACTAGTCCTGATTTACTGCCCAGCCGCAACCAATCACCAATCACTTTTTTGTTTGGGTCACACCGGTGCCGCAGGTGAAAGAGATGCCGGATGCTGCTTATGAGCAGATGATGCGAGTGAGACCACAGGGCTCGCAGTTTGATTTGTGCAGCTGGGCCACCGGCATGGGCTTTGTGGATGCTTGTGTGGCCTCAATCGTTTTGTTACCACGCCGCATTGATGCAACACCTTTCGTCACCCTTTGGGCGGAGCCGACGATTTTGGTTGGACCTGTGGTTGAGAAAAGATCGGAGGAATCCTTGACTTTGGGATACATGTTGTTGGCAGCCTTTCGACCATTCAGCGCTGGCTTGTGGCTGGCAATGCTTGGAGTGGTCATCTTCACGTCCTTGATGATCACCTACTTTGAACCTTGGATGTTCCAAAGACAGAATCGGTACAGATATGTACAGATTGTATGGGAATCATTTGGGCACCTCAATGGTTGTCAATGCCATTGCATCAAGGTTCTTTTCAAGTGAAGTTTCAACCTATGGTAATTACTTGTTCCATTGACATGTCTTTGCTCATTTCTGTCCCAGGAGACGGGGGCTGATGGGCAGTTCAAAGACTTGCGGAGGAAAAGAGATCGATTTGCAGAAGCAGTGCCTGACCAGAGATTCAGGTCAAAAATACTGCAATCCCCAATGAAGCCATTGAAAGATGGAAACCATTGGAAACCTTCTGTCAATGAGGGGATGATGATGGATGATGTACGACATGTAGATGATAACCCGTGAAAGACTTCCGAACCACCCGGGGGCCCAGCCTCCCCAGTGTGATCTTCACCAGCCCCGGTGATTGTTTTCAGCATTTTTCAGCATTGCAGATGCTGGCTTCTTCTGTTTCCATGTTTCCCGGGTTCCTTCTTGTTGGGTCTCTTCATTCAAAAAGAACCATGCCACTGAGATATTGTGTGTGCTGAAGCTGCGTGCAGTCTGTGTGGAGTTCAATAGCTCAGCACTTTAGCTTTGTTTGCCTTTCCTGGTGGTTTAATGTTTTGAAGGGCTATATGCCCAATTCCGATTCCGATTTGATGTCTTGATTTCCTGCTGATGTGTTTTGATTTGGACACCTGAGCCGCGATCATAACTGCTGGTAGGCCACTTTTATCTTCGGCTGATTTTTTCTTACAAAATTGAACCGGACAACGCGCATGCTTTCACAAGCTTCGCGCAAGCTCATATTACAAGGTCGCACAAGCACCCCCTCCTGAAGCATTGAGCAAGCGTTGGTGCAAGCAGGAACAAGTTCCATTTAATTTCAGCGAGGTTTGAACACCGCTCACCTGGCCATCAACAGTGCAAGGAAGCAGGTATGACCCTTTGCAATCATGGTTGAAATTCTTGGCACTCCACCAGCTCTGGACAGGTGTATCGCGCCTTCTTCAGCCTTTGCATGTGCGAGTCGAGGTTCGAGCCAACAACTTTGGGTGGCCGCATTGTGGGATTAGGCCTCGCGTTTCTTTTGATGCTTGGTGCAATGGCACTGTGGGTAATGACCGGGTAATGGTTGGTAATGGTTACCAGTGGGCCGAAGGGGGGGTGTCATGATGGTTCCCCAGACACAAAGGTTGTTTCTGCCCAAGTAGTTGCAATGATACAATGAGATATGTACAATGAGATACAATGAGATACAATGAGATACAATGAGATACAATGAGATACAATGAGATACAATGAGATACTATGAGATACTATGAGATACAATGAGCAATGTTTGGCCTCAGTGCTTCAAGCGCTTCTCATCATGCGTTCATCCACTTCCTAGCCTCATTGAGAACTTCTCACGGATAGCGCGCCCACACGTTCTGGACCTTACACTCCGTATCATGCATTGTATGACAAAGACAGTCATCCTTATCCATCATTCAACTTGGTGTAAGATAAGATGACAAAATATGACAAAATTCAATCAGCGCGTGCAGAATATAACGGGCTCATTTTGAATGTCAGTTGTATTCTATGGTTGGTGCAGGCAATTGTACCACCACTTTATCGTAGTTTGATTGATGTTGCACAGGGATCCTGGAAAGAGCTTCATGCAGGAGGCTGGTTTTATCCAACCTGCGTCAGCCAAGGATCCTTCTTGTATGTGGTTACACTGCAACATTGGCATCATTCCTGGTGGTTGAAAAGAGAGTCGCCCCAGTGATCGACAGTTTAGACGATGCCATCCGACGAAACTTCAAGGTTTGTGCCCACATCAGCCACAAACAGACGCTGATAGCGGGTGGAATGGAAGAGGCCAATGTGATTGTCATCGGATCAAGGTCCCAGGTCCTGGAAGAAGTCCAGCTCGGCACACTTTGCGATGTCGGTGCCATGTCCAGCGAAGACTTTGAAGCAGCCCAAGCCGCCAACAGAGGCAAACCGGATCGAATTGGCCAAAGTTATCATAGCACCAGAATGGCGATGCAGATTAGTTTAGCGGCAAATCAAAAACATAGAACTCGCTACATCGCGGTAAGCCGCTAATTTATCAGCTCTTTTAACGGATGGCAGGAATGTATGGAGCCTAAATTGGGTTCCTGAAAGGGTGTCAACCAGTTCTCCAGTGCCATTTTTTTTGGATCGAAACATACCGCCTTTTGCCTTTCGAAAAACTGTTTCGGATTATATACTCCCTCTATGAATTTATTTATACTGTAATACCGGATTGTATTTCATCATGATACCGTACCCAGTAAAGGTTTGCTAGTATTGAGTCGGATGTTGTTCATTGATGTTCATTGGTATTCATTGACGTGCCTGATGATGTTCGAGAATCTTAAAAGCCAGCAAGCGCTTGGAAACTGCACGGGTCTCTTTCAGGGTATGCACAAGCTTGCTAGTGTGCTGCTAGTGCTAGGCAGCTAGGCAGCCACATCTGAGCAACTGCCCTTCCGCAGGTAGCTATTGCAACCTGGAACGGATTGGCCTTCCTTTAGGCTCGATCATGGTGGGTATTCCTGTCTCTGAAAAGTGGGTGAAGCAGCTTCGCTACGTTGTCACTCAATTGAGTATGGATGGGCACTTGCAACAGTCCTTGACCCAGTACCGGCCGCAAGCATACTGCAGCACTGTAGAGACTGAGTCAACTGCTCCCGAAGCGTTGACTCTGGCAGCTTGGATTTGCTTCAGCGTGATGCTGAAAGCACAACTTTGTGACATCAGAACCTGCGTACGTCCGGTAAACTTTAGTAACATTTAGTGACATCAAAACATGCTTGGTACCATTTTCAACTGATAATTACCATCGCAGCATTTAGTGGTTCATCACCACGTCGAAGACAATTGGCTGACAAAGTCTGAAACTGGAAGGCATTGTACATAAGTATTTCCAGTTTTCCAAGTGTGTTCAGTTCGGGTCCAAGCCAGCTTTCTTTTGAAGGCAGTGGTTGGCCTTTTTCAATCTTTTTCACACGTGCCTACACGTCAACCTTCCGAAGAAGGGCATTGCAACTTTCTTTCAAATTGACCAAAAAGGGATTGGGAATGATTTGGAGCCTTCGCTAAAATTGTCCAAAAGAGGAGGGAATGCTTGGCCCCTTCTTGGTGACCTTGTTCCTCACGCTATTTGGTATTGTTGCTCACATACTT
This sequence comes from Symbiodinium sp. clade C Y103, assembly GCA_003297045.1. Taxonomy (NCBI): domain Eukaryota; class Dinophyceae; order Suessiales; family Symbiodiniaceae; genus Cladocopium; species Cladocopium sp. clade C. The sequence continues at coordinate 81,277 of BGPT01001513.1, forward strand.
CGACTGGGCCTCAGAAAGACAACCAAAGCTGCGCAAGACCTCGGAATTGATGAGAAGGCGAGACAGCATGACTCAGAATGACTCAGCACGATGGGACTCTAATCATTATTTCCATCCCTTCAGATCCCTTTGGCATGGTGAAATCACTCAGAGAAATTTGGTATACCATCATGATCCATCATGCTATATCATGCTCCAAATTAATCCTACTTCACATTGACATTTTGTCCATTGTTGTCTTGTGTTGGTTGGAAGATGTTGGAAGCAACCGCGCAGCATCCGCACTGATATGTCTTTGGTGAATGCAGTGGCTTGGACGAGTCGCCAGGTGAGCTCACGACTTCGTAAACTTTCATCCAGAACATCCCGGAGTAGCCGAGGTAGCCAAGGAGGTTTCGATCAGAAACCTGAATGCACTACTGTTGTTCAACTGCTCAAACATTTCTAAGGTAAGACTAAGACTGTAGCAAGCCCGAAAATAGCTAAGGCGAGCAATGCCAAGACCAGGTGATTCCATTGACCTGTTTACATATGTTTACATCATGGTGTGAATTTCTTGCAAGATAGGTAGTAGATGGTAGTGCAGATATAGGTAGTAGGCCAATGCGAGTGCAGAAACATGCAACCATTCCAAAACTCTCCTGGGCGCCTTCGACATTGTGCTTGCCCGTCAAAAACCTGGAGGGACGTGGAGGGACGTGGTGATGAGTGAAGGCATGTACAGACCTCCCTCTCGCCCCACAATGCACAGAAACACATTGCGAATAAAACGAATAACTATTTCAAGTTTACCTTCCCCCTGCCCTTCAAAGCAAATGCTAGAAAGTCCGAATCTACTGTAAGTCATTTTTAAAGTTTCCACCCCCTTTGCCAACAAAAAGGGTAGCGAAGTAATTTGTAAAGAATCACCACTACTCTACAAAACAAGTGTAAAAAGTAGAAAAATACTACAGTAAGTCATTTGCAAGATCTCCCCCGATACAAAAGAGATGATAGAGACACTAAGCCATTTGTAAAAAATGCACCCACTTCTGCCGTACCAAACAAATGATACAAACACAAATGAGAGAGAGAGAGAGAGACAACTCATACATAATTTGTCATAATTTCCACCCCTCCTGGCTACAAAGCAAATGAAAGAAACACTACATCATTTTGATTTTTCATTCCATCTGCCCTACAAAACAAATGAATACAAATGATGGAAATACTCAGTCAATTTTAGATTTCACACCCCCCTGCCCTACAAAACAAATAGAACCACTAAGTCAAGTAATTTTAAAAGTTTCCATTCCCTCCCTCTCAGCCCTACAAGACAAATGGTAGAAACACAAAGTCGTTTTTTAAAGACAATAATCGCCCCTTTACCTTACAAAACAGGTGATAGACACCAAGTATTTGTAACTCCCCTCCTTCCAACAAAACAGAGTCATTAGTAAAATGCCCCCCGCCCGTCAGCCCGGCAAAACACAGGATGAAGCACAACCTATGTGTAAAAAATCAACCCCTCTGCCCTGCGAAACAAATGAAGGCCACATTAAGTCTTTCACCTTACATACCCACACGTTAGTTAGCATTGCACATTGACAAAATCTATTATATAGTTACAATTGCTAGTAGAGAGAGGTCCTTCCGTTCTGATTGCAAGAAGCAACGCTCGTACTTTGATGGGCACAATTATGATGGGGAAACACCCGTCACCATTTGAGACTGGGGTGTTTGGGGGGCCCATCATCCTAGAAGGCTACTAGAAGTTATTTCACCCTTTACTGTATCGTAAAATTGTCTATTTGAAAGTGTATTTGCATTTTTTTTTGAGTTTCACTCTTGGATTTCTGCGGAGGAAGCGGCCAAAATTGATGCGCTCATCCAGTGGCAAATCCAGTGACTTCGACAGCGAGGCAGGAAGTCCAGGTCGCAGTCTTCGGCACCTCGAGGTCCAGAGCGATGAAGGACTCAGCCCAGGTCGTGACCCTCGCGAAGAGGGCCGAGATGAAAGGCGTGCCCTTGCTGCTGTGAAGACATATCTAGACAGCGGCAATCTGCTTCGCGTATACTTTTTTTTTAAAAAAATGTTTTTTTTTTTTTACATCTTTCTATTTTTGTATATGAGTATTTGTTTGTAATGATTGGGTTTGTTGGTACTGTGTTTCTTTCTTCTCCACATGGTACGTCAAATGTTCAGGGAATACTGTTGCCATTTTGACAATGTATGAAATTGAAAAATATGTCTCCCTGGCGAGTATGTATATAATATCTAGCTCAGGGTTTTCCCGCTTGGAATGGTGGTATTACTTCGCAATGTTTTTCAACAATATTGGATCTGAATAATTGGTCCCACTCAGTCTGTGCCACCCTTCTCCAGCAAGAAACTACTCAAGAGCTCAGGAGAATCATGAGTCGAATGTCATCTCGAAGCTTGAGTCCATTGAGCGCTTCATGTCTGTGATGATGGGCGACGAACACGTTGCAGTTCCCTACTGATAAGAATTGCACTTTCTTGTGCTCTTGCGACCTGGATCTAGGTTGCTTGCTACTGAGTAGAAGATTCGAAGCTCACTTGATTCAAGAACATGTTTTTTTTGCTCTATTTTGTTTCACCTATAGCAACCCAGAAACCGGAAAGAGCCCAGGTAGAAATTTCGGAAAAGACTTGAGAACCCAAATGTACGAATCATATTGAATAAGGAGTGATGGATGTTGCTCGGTAAGACGTTCCAATCGCATTTGAAATATACTCAATCACAACAAGCGGCTATGCGTTGCAGCTGTTCTCATCTGTTCACAAAATCCTTGATTCTCAATTTGGCGCCTTGTTGCTCCACTTTCCATCTCTGCGGGTTTCAGAATTGGCTCAACACGAGATGTTTCTGTACATGTGCAGAGGCAGTAGATTCAGTAGATGGACAACGCACGAGAATGGCCAGTACAACAACATCGCCACAGGCCAAAACAGCAGAAGATCAAGTGAAACAATGACGCCACCTGCCGCCACCCCTTGTATTTCCCGCCTTCGTCACGGCTGGCTTGGTGCCATGGCTTGGGGGCTTGGAGTTTCAACGGCGCAGAACTGCGATCAATCAGGGTGAAAGAGATTTATCAGCTTGGGAACATGAGAACATGGGAACATAGTGTTTTGAGGTTTGCAAACTCTATGGAAGATGAAGATGCTGCAGAGGTGCTTGGGATTACAGGGGGTTTTGATTGACCTGAGGGGGTTCACCTCGCAGCGGTGGAAGTGTGGTGTGTATTGTTTTGGTTGTCTGTTGTCATGGAAGGAGTAGCTACATGAAACACTTTTCTCCGGTTTCATGCCCATTGGCATGGCTGATAGCTGCCATTGTTACCTTACCATTGTGGGGAGCCTATCGTGGAGCCATATTCTGTTGTCAGGCCAAGCAGGACCAGAAGCAGAAGGAGAAGCATGGGAAGGCAAAACAAAAGAAGGCTGGGAACCGCAGAGTGGGTTGAATCTCAGGGTGACAGAGCGGAAATTCTTCCAGGATTGCCTTATTGAGAGCTTTGGTTTTGCACCTTTTGAGGCGTGGGAACCCCCACCATTCAAGGCGCCTTCTAGCGACGTGGGAACTTTGGTCTTTGCATGTTTGATACTCACGTAGACTATCCTAGACCTACTCATACAGTACAATTATACATGTGTGCACAAGTAGATATATACCTTTCCTGCGTCCTTTATTTGATTGTATTTGCAGATATGCACGCTCGACTAAAATCCCTTCTTTAGAGCATTGGTGTTGGATACGGGTGTTGTTCCCCGCAGGTTCGGCCTCGTTTCTGTCCGGGGGACAGCTCAGTAGCAGGGCTGCCAGATAGGCAAGAGAATGAGCTGCAGCCCTAGCTGGGAAGAACTGTTCAATGAAAGAGTGCCCAAAATCACAAACATTCCTGAAGCCTGCGAGTGCAATACATAATTAAAGTGAAACATGTTTCATGAATTTTCATGAGGCATATTGTTGGTCAGGCATTGCCAGGGGTTCTTTAAGTTCTTTTGCAATGGTGATCATCCTTGGTCCGACAATCTCTGCAGTGCTGTCAATCAAACGGGAGAGTCAGCTGGGATCTTCCTGTGCAAGGCAGCAGTTGTATGGAATTTGAATGAATTTGACACTTGGTCTCGCCCTGACTTCGAGCCATGTATTTCAAAGTTGGCTTGTCATGGTGAGTTGGGGATAATTGGGGGTGTGGCGCAGGCTCATGGCGCGAAGTGGACAGCAGAAATCGTGCCTCGGAAACCACCAAATCGGACTGGGCCCAGGAACGCACCTGGAGTACTGGATGCATTTGACAACACTATTGTTGAGTTGATTTCCAGTCGGTTGAGGCAGGTAGCCAGGGCGAAGGCCAGGTGTGCAATGTTTCATCCCCTTTTCACTGGCAGCTTTCGAGCATCCACCTTCACAAGCACACGCGCAAGCACAAACATGGTGAGACTAGGACTTAGCTGGACTATTGTGCGTTTCATTACGCTGCAAGGTATTTGCAGACATACTTGTAGGCGCGAAGCAAATTAGAAATTGGATGGACAGGCACTGATGGATGGATGGCAAAAGGGATGGCAAAAGGGATGTATGGACAAACAGATGGATATATCATGATACATCATAATTATATGATATGGATAGATTGGATAGATCGATCATGTCCACTCTGAGAAATATCCCTTTTTCAAACACTATGAGGCCGTGAATAATGTGGCGGCCAAACAAGCTTCTTGGGACGCCAAACATGGAGTCAGGAAAAGCTTTCTCAACAATGGAGACATGTATCCATCGAAAGCCTTCTAGGAATGGAGATGGATATTGTATGATATTGTTATTATATACTGTTATTTACAGTAGAATTGATTCCAAGTTGACTCCAGCTTAGTTCGATTTGATTTGATTTGAATCTGAACTATGTAAATTTGAATTGAACTTGACTAAGACAGGAAGAAAGGGAGAAGAGAAGAGAAGAGAAGAGAAGAGAAGAGAAGAGAAGAGAAGAGAAGAGAAGAGAAGAGAAGAGAAGAGAAGAGAAGAGAAGAGAAGGGAAGGGAAGGGAAGGGAAGGGAAGGGAAGGGAAAGGAAAGGAAAGGAAAGGAAAGGGAAAGAAGAGACGAGACGAGACTGACCAGAATAAAAGAGAAGAGAAGAAAAAGAGAAGAAACGAAAGGGCGAAAAGAGAGAAGAGAGAGAGAGAGAGAGAAAGACAAAACTGCGGATAGGTAGAGAGCCACAGAGACACACGGACAGACAGATTTATGTGGATATGGGCCATATGGGTTTTGACCTAGACATTTGCTCAGACAGATGCCTTTGGCACGCATAAGGATGCGAAGTACGTAGTGCATCCAATATCATCCAGGAATCATCCAACGCAGGTCCGCATGTGCCCACGTGCGCCCAACCTGTGCTTGAATATGCTTAAGATGCACCTAGACCTAGAGGCATGATGTGCTTCTAGTGCTTCCGGTGTCGGAGAGTGTTACTTTTCTTCTAAGGCTCCGATTCATTCTTGCTCTCGTGGTGGGTTTCTGTCTTCATAGTTGGGGGCCAAGCTTCAAATTGAGTGCAGCAAAGGAGCTTCTGCGAGCAAACCTGTCATACCACCGCAGCAGAAAGGCGTCTCGAAAGACCAACCTGCCCTGGATGTTTCATCTTGTGAAACTTCCCTTCCAGTGTTATCTCTGCTCGATAGCCGCAACCGAGGAGCCTTTGTTGGACCCAACGGAGGAGTCACGGCAGAATGGTTCCAACATGTTCCGGTGTGCAATTTGAGCTCAGTTCCGAACTAAACAATCGCAAAAAACCCACCACAATCCCACAAAAAAAGATGTGTTCGACAGATTTATCAGAGTGTTCACAATGTTCACACGGAAAATCTGCATGAAACTGCTTGGGCTGCACCCCTCGGCAGGACGTGAAGTCAGCAAAATTCCTCGAGGTGCTGCCAGCGGCAAGGTCAACGTTGACAAAAGCCAGGACCATGTTCAAATCAGGGTTTAATATGGTTTAATGGGATTTTATGGGATCAAGTTCTGAATCAACAATTTTTCTATGAGATTTATGGGTAAGAATTCGGGCACCAAAGGACTCCCCAAAGAATATTCATTTCAGTGTTAGGCGCCACGGTCTTTTTTGACCGTGATGCGAATGGACAGTATTAATTTTGTCAGGGCAATTCTTGGACCAACTTTCGTTTCAAGTTTGTAGCAATCTCATTCGCTTTCACCTGTTTGTTTCACTTGGATGTACAAAGGATACTTGTTCAGCATGTCATTTGTCCAAAGTCAGGACTCCAATCGACCAACTGTTTCAGGATCGAAATCTTCTTCTTTGGCATTTTGAACCTAGACATCTTTGACATATAGAGATTCTTCAACTGTGTCATCCAGATTCAATTTTCAAATCTTTATAATTAATCCTCACACATGAAATAGGGAACGAGGTCAAAAGGCCATCGGGGACCGCAATGTTCGGTCCGTGGTAGTTCAGATACGAAAACGTTGATGGTTCAAACAGACAGTAAGTATCTCAACAGAAATCACACCCCAACGGATCTGAAGACATGGATGCTGACGGGAAAATCCTTTTACCAACAATCCAACAAGAACGACTATTCTTGAGCACCATGTAGTAGCGGATGTTATTGCCCACCCCCAGCCCCAAACCCAAACCCAATGTAAACGGGATAACATCTAGCGTGGAACTAATAATTAACGGATGTTGTTTCCCGTTGTTTCCCCACCCCTGCAACCCCAGACCCTGGCAAAAACTATAACCACAAATACATGCAGATGGCGATAGAGAGAGAGAGAGAGAGAGAAATGCATGCAAATGATGCAGCCATAGTCTTGAATTTGCAAAAATTGCTTTGTATCCTGCGGTCTGACCGTGGTACCTTTCAGTCTTGAACCATGGATTGGCGGAGCAGCCTCAGGACTTGCGCGACTTTCTCCTGGAGGGTGTTGTTCCAACTCCCAGCAGCGAAGCTCCAAGCAGCCCCAAAGCAACACCGAAGGCAACACCGGAGGCAGCACCGAAGGCCACAATCTCTTGAAGAAACACAAGACACTTCAAACTGCATGACATCAATTGAGATCAACTGGCATCAACAAGCATCAATGTGATTCAAAGATCTTGGCATTTTCGTCCATGCCTCTTTTGCATCCAAGTCATCAATGACCCTCAGGCAACTGCTTCGACAAAGAGTGCAAAGAAGACCTGGGATGTGCCTGTCCTTGCCTCGGCATCCTCGGCATCCTCGGACCTTGCTGATTTGCTGGCACAGACATGGTTCCACGAGAGTTCTATTGGAATCATGTGAAATCATGCCAATCTTAATGCCACCCTCAGGATGAATGAGGGGTCACCAGTTTGTTGATGGGGTTGATATACTAATCCCGGGTTTAGTGGATGTTATTGTTAGCATCATATAAAATTCACATGAAACCTTATCCACATGCTGGTGATTTTCTCCAGGTTTTGGAGTGTGACGAGGGCTGCATCACGGCCATCGAGAGCTGCTTAGAAGACGGATGCAGCGTGGAAGCCATGATGAAGCTGGATGCTGCCATTGCGCAAGACGAAAAAGTCATCAAGGCAAGGATTGAAACATTTTTACATTTCTTTAACTTCTTTACCGTATATCACCAAGTGATATACATGATATATCATGATATGACATATCGTGATCCGCGATCCACACCCTTTCGCCCACATTTGGATGGACCATGTCCTTGCAAGGCAAAGCTTAAGGGAAAAGAGGCGGGCCTTTGACGGCGAGTGCATTTTCCAAGATCATACGTGGCGTTTTCGAAGTCAGCATGGAGTGCTTTCCAGCGACCAGGATGCTTGGCTCGAAAATTTCCTTCAGCGATCTGGCGCACTTCGAGCACAGCTGGCGGCGATGGTGAACAGGCTGGCGACTTTTTTGGAGAACAAGCTGCTCATCATGTGCCTGTCCGGAGTTCTGAGGGGGTAGCAACGGAGAAAGCCAGAGTTGCTCAGCCGGATTTGGACAGCAGTACCATGGAAGAACTGAATTGTCAACACATATCCTAACTTGCTACCTGCCAAACTCAGTGGAACTGCATTTCAATCGCAAAACAGCAAAAACAACTCGAACGGGGACCATCCTCCTTTCATCCTGCTTTCATCCTAATTAGTCTGTATTTATCATTTAGTGAAACGGGCAGAGTTGATCTGCTGAAGCCACGTGGCAGGAAGACTTCTGAGCCTTGGATGGCACAACTCATCAAGGTGCCGTTGCCGGGTTGCAGCTGGTTGCGGCAGCTGCCGCGACATTTGCCGACACCTCTCTTTGAGATTCTTTTAGCCCGGATCCATCATCCCAACAGGTTCAGCATGTTTCAAAAACGCTGCTTGATGTAACGGTAGCATGCGTTTGCAACATTAAAACTGTAAAGAGAGAGTGCGCAATGCACATCATGCACACAGTTGAAAGTCATGAATTTTATGGGCATATCTGGGACGTCTAGGAACCCTGTAGAGCTTCGCAGCGGAGGCCGCATCTTTGGCATTCAAGACCAGCAGAGAGGGGGACTACCCCAAGGCCATGCCAGGAGAATGCCAGTGTGCTTCGAAGGATAAGAATCCAGCCCTCATTGATGCATAGATGGCAACGCAACGGCAACGCCATATTTATTTCGAGCCAGTACTGGTAGATCCAATAGTGGCATTTCCTGACATACCAATGGTAAATCACCCAGTCGTGTTTTCTTTTCCTCCAGACTGTGGAAGCAAATGAAGGGACGTCCATCATGCTGTTAGTTGTGGCTGACTAATTAGTTCGTTGTGAAAGGTGGGCCCTTCCTCCTACTCGTCATAGAACGAAGGCGCAGCACCGCATTGCTTTGTGACTGGAACTTGCACTTGTGACTTTCAAGTTGCAGGCACTTGATGACTATCACCCTCAGGCCTGCTGCTTCAAAGTGTTGGCGAGGTTCTCACATATCCTATCACCTTGGCTGTGTCAAGGTGATCGCAGCATTGTGACATTGCATTGTGCCACTAGGCGAGCGGGGGCTAGTCCTTTGAGCTCGGCTTGAGCAGTGAGTTTCAATCCCTGCCCGATATTTGAGTTTCGGGCGGTGCATTTCAAGCACAGGGCGTCGTATTGATTGTTGAATTTGTTAAGCTGTCATCCTGTACCTTTCCCAAGTGGCAGTTGCCACGGATGAATTTCTGACTGCTGTCACGAAGCATAGTTGGCGATACCTTTTTCGATTAGCCGGTGCCGGTGTGGTATGGAGAATGGCCGACTTGCCCTATTGCTTCCGAAGCAAAAGATAGCCCGAATGCAGGGATTCCGCGGAAGGGGGTCCCTGCAGGTTGATTTCCATCTATGTTCACTATGGGTCAAAGCCAGACACCACAAACATGGGCAGATGAATATCAGAATATCCCATGATATCCCATGCAAAAAAGTTGACTCTGATTTTCACCCAGCTATTCTGAGCACCAGGATTCGGACATGTTTGCCAGGTTGTTCCCAGTGATGTCGCTGACGATTCATCTCTGAGGCTCATGGTCATCAAGGAGATCTTTGCCGGCGCAGTCGAAGAGCTATCAGTGGGAGGAGGGTCAGCTGATGTCGGCTGTGACTGCTTGGCAAACCACTTGTGCCGTCATGGAGGACAGACGTCTGACGAGGAGAAACCAACACAGGCGGCTCCAGCCATCTTCAACCACTTCTTGAAGTGATTGTTTGATTGCAAAACCACACAAAACTCAGCTCTTGTTCATTGCTGCTGACTGTGGATGATTGTGATATATGACTGTCATATGATTGTGCACTGTGCAGGGGGTATGGCGGGTATGTCAGCAGTTTCTTGGTGAGCTCTTTGGGTAGCCATCGGGCTCGTTAGTAAGCTTGAAGGAGGCTCCCTGCATGGAAATCAGCAGAGAAGGATTCACGGAATATTCATGGTGATATCACTAGACAAAAAAACACTCTCATGGATTTGCGGCTTGGAATGTGGGTTGACTTCGCCATCCTTAGGGTTCCCATGGGTACCCTATGAACCCTTACCTTGAACTCCTTTGAACATGCAGTTGGAGGCCCCTGTATTCATACATGTAGGTGATATTTACTCGTAGGTGCAACCACAGGGCACAGGTGTGTGCTAGCGCATTCATATTTCGTCACGTTTGGGCGATCAAACATGGCAATGCTGGGCTCTTAGCCGGCTATCGTTGCAGCTTTCAGCACTTTGGAATTTTAAGAAGCTCAGCTTCTCTGGTTTTTCTTTTGCATTGGAAATCCCTTCCACAGCCAGGCGGGTAGAATCTGTCGATGATGTGGGTGTCCCTGAGAAGAAGGCAAACGGACCACAATTTCGGTCGTCTCCTGCTTGCATTTAGATGCAGAGACCGCCTGAGACCGCTCAGCAGAAAGTGAATTGCCTGAGCTATGTATGCTGAGTGATGCCGGCGGTCGATACCAGAACCCATACACACACAGAGAGAGATATATAATGATATATATATATATATATATTTAATATATATATATATATTTATTCATTCATTTATATGCATATAAAAGAGAGATTCACGGGGCATATGGACAAAATACATTCTGCCTTCATCTCACTTCGAACCTCGCGCTCAGGAGAGGTTTTGAGGCACCACCGATTGCCCCTCCAGGCTGCAGCGACAGTGCCACTGGTTGCATCGATGCATCGATTAGTTCAGATCGGTCAGGCTCCATGCCCGGTGAGATGGTGGCGATTGAATTGCGCCTCGATCGGATTTTGGAGAAGGCCGTTTAAATGCGGTGGATGCAAAGGGAGCCAAAGGGAGCCAAAGGGAGCCAAACAGTGTGGTCAATTGGTCAATCTGGCACAGACATGCAAAGGCGTGAAAATCGATGCCTTAGTATCTGCTTATAATTGTATTTAATTGTATTGATTGGATCTGATCAATCCCAATAGAATCCAACAGATCGCAATGGATCTCAATAGCACTGATACATGCAAATACCATGTGAAGTATCAGAGAGGTGAGGAGAGATTTATGATTGGCAGCGTGCAGGTGGATGCTTGTTTGGCAGAACTTTCGGGCAGGGACAAGTTGCAGCCTGTGCCCACGCTGAAGCGGCAAATCTCCTCTCAAAGCGGAAGAGGCCTGGGGCGGCGGGGACATTCATTTTGGCGGTATGCGTGTGAAAATGCGTGAGACATGCGTAGAGAACTGCAGATGAGCTGCAGCTACCATCAGAGTTGCACAATTTACAGCATAAACAATACATAAACAGGTGCCAATTGCATCAACCAGCTGTTGCCCAGACGAGCCCAGGAAATGACGAGCCTTGCAAGATCAATAGTTCATCGTCCCTGCGTCAGCACATGGTCCCCTTCAACTCCGCCATGGACAGGGCTTCTTGTAAGCAACAGGATGTGGGGGAAGTGCACGGGGTCTCTATGTGCGGACACTGCTCCAACAAATTCGAAGCCAGCAACTGTGCCACTCAAAAGCATCCAAGCCAGCAACTGAGCTTTGGAAGACCTTTTTGAGGCCGAGACAAGGGAAATGCACGATTTATCTTCCGCCCGATCCCAAGAAGGGTACTGCAAATCCATTTGGAAGCGGTAAGCCATGGAAATTCATGACAACCCCCAGGAGAAGGACGACAGAGGCAATTTCAACCAGGCTGGTGTCACAAATGCACTCGAGTTGGCAGATAATATACGATAAAATATCGATTGGCGGATACTCGCCGGAGATGGACATAATCGCCCTGCTCAGGTTGTGCCCTTGCGGCCGAATCGAAAACATGGAAGGGCACCTCTGAGAAGCACAGAGTGAGGTAGAACGCATGTCATTAATCACATGACATTGTAGAAATGAAATATATGTGAACATAATATATGTGAACAACGTGAACATAATATGTGAGCCCTCTTTGAGAGCATCAGTGACAAGAAATGGGTTCTCTTGCACAAGGGAGGAGTTCCGCAGACAGCCACAGGTGCACTGTCATCCTCTGAGGTTCGCAGTCTTGACCTAAGACTGGCCTCCCAGCTTATTGACCCCGGTGTGGCTTCGCGGCGCTTGGACACACATGCAAAGCTTGCTTTGCAGACAATCCACGAGTCAGAACATATAGAATTCCACATCCTGATGTACGGATGCCTTGGCTTCTAGCAAACATTTGCAAACAGTTTGGTAGTGTACATGTGTATGCATCAAGAGGGCCATTCTACGTGGCAATCTACATCAACTCTTCACGATGTTTCATTTTTTTTTAGTTCGTTTGATTCGTTTGGAGGTTGGCATCATCCCAAAATCAAATCACCGGCCCCTCTCAGCATTTGCAGCACCAAGGACCTGCCGCAGGACGACCTGCCAATGCATCGGCTTCTGCGCCGCTGAGCTGCAAGAACCAAGGCGTTGTTCGCTGGGATGCCTGGGGAGGGACGCGCGAAAACCAGGTCGGGGTCGTTGTGAGCGAGTTTGGGAAGTCTTGGAGGATCCACACTCGAGCAGATGCTTGGACTGCAAACTGTAAATCAAACTGTACATGGGTTTGTCTGAAAATGAGGTACCCCATGGTACCCCCAAGAATGATGGTTTATCATTAGCTTCCCCATTAAATTGGCAAGTTGGGGGCGTACTCCATTTTCAGACGCACTTAACCATTCCTTTTGAGGCTTTTCGCTCTTGAACAGGGGGGGATGAGCCAAGCGCACTTCAGGAGCTGCTTGGTGGATTTCACAGATGATGAAGGAAGCTTGTCGGGAAGTTTGGTCAGGATTTGTCATTGCATGTCATTGCCGCAAGTGGTTTTGTTTGGAGATGTTGTCAGTCAAAAGCAGATTACACACCCAGCCGGAGTAAACTATTTGGAGAAGTCACGGGTTTGGGCGGGACATCGCAATCCTTCTCCTCCATCTATAAGATGTGTCGAATCTTACCTGCATATGCCAAGGTGATTGTGATCCTGAGTGTTGTCGTAACAAATATGCAGCTTAGTCAGGAGCCTGGGTGCTGACAATGCCAATTCTGTAGTTCTAAATAGTTCAACAGTTCCGACATCCGTTGAAGAATTATTCCTGCTCACATTTTGGAGAACGACAGGAGCCAATCACCTATGGACAAGCCTCTGCCTTTTTGGAGACAACATTTGATATGATCTTTTTCCTTGAGCTCCTCAGTTGCAGATTGGAAGTATGAGCTGTAGTACATGTACCAAGTTGCCATTGTTACCAGTATTTTGCTGAAACTTGTGCTACTTGGATGTGATGTGAGGCATACTTCACTCTACTGTAGGCATCCTTCGGATCCCTTCGAAACCTTTGCATTTTGGAAGCCATCTCAGTCTAGGTTCTTGTGCCGGATCTTCTCTGCACCATCCAAGAAGGAATACATCAAGGATGCCTTCAACTGGGCAGATGTGGCATCAGCCATGGGGCTTCCCCTTCGCGTTTCCTGCTTACAATTTTCGTCGAAATTTAATTTCAGACAAACTGATGCTTGCCCAATCCTGTCCACTTATCGGACTGTTATCCACCAGCAATTTGAGATAGATTTATGCATATGGGGTGGAAAATCCACCATGGTTTTGCCCTTCCAACCCCCCTGGGTTTTCCATATTCATGTAGCGATGGGATCGTATGGGCCATTTTTTGTACACCAATTGACGCACTGACTTGATGATCGTCAGTACAGCGTCCATTTGGGGGTTGATAATTTTAATACTATAAGAATCTTAGAGCGACAGACTGGGAGGCTCTCAAAGAATTATGCTTTCCGTTTTTTTTTCTCAGTTGGCTCTTCAGTCTGTACTTCAGTTTCCATTGACTCTTCAGTTTCATCATCCGTTTTTTTCAGTTTCATCATCCATTTTTTTCGGTTTCATCATCAGTTTCCTTTGAATCTTCAGTTTCATCATCCGTTTTTCTTCTGGCTGGCAAATCAAGATTTCCAGTCTCTGGCTGGCAAAGATTCTCAGAAATTTAATATGAATGAAAAGTAACAATCCATTCATTTGTTACAAATTAATATAATCCATATGTTTCATTATTTACTATCGTAATCATCCTTTATCCATTCATTGTCATCAACAATCATGGTCCATATCATTCATCATCGAGTAATTATCCATATCATCCACTATTATTGCCCGCAGAACCAGACGTTCGCCCACCCCCCAATAATACCCTGTCAATAACCCAGGAAAGATGTAAATCGGCCACCCCCCAAACAATACGTTGACGGGTCTCATCATGCTGATCTTCTATATTAAATGATTTGATCTTCTATTAGCCAATTGAATTCACTCAGGAAGAATGTAAATCAGCCACTCCCCCCACACAATACGTTGACGGGTCTTATCATGCTCATCTGATTCATCTTCTTTTAATCAATATAATAACCAACTAAGGACGGGTTTAAATCAGCCACCCCCCAAACAATACGTTGACGGGTCCTATCATGCTCATCTTCCTTTAATTAATAGAACTAACTAAAGAATGATATAAATCAGGCAACCNTCATGCAAAAGAAGGGCCGTTTTGTGCGAGAAAACATAGGCTCCGGGACATCCTTACCAATTCCAGAAATTTGCGCGACGAACCCTTCGCAGACTTTGCAGGGGTCCGTGGAAAGGGCCGTTTTACGCAGCAAAACATAGGCTCCGGGCTAACGTCCGGATCTGTGCGTATTATTGATGATAATTATCATCCATTACTGGTAGATGTCATAGTTTTGCCCCACAGCTTCTCAGGTCAGCATCGGCTTGGTCATGGAGGAGCCAACAGAGCCAGCTACTGGACAAAAAGGGGCCCAAGGACATGTCGGACATGTAGGATGGCTTGGGTTGTGTTCATAGATCTTAGTCATGTATATACTATCTTATGTGATTTTGTAATATTTTTATATAAGTATGTATATATATCTTATCTGACTTAGATTAGCTTGTATGATTTTGTCGTTCATCATGTTGTATTGCCGTGTCTTGTCTTGTGTTGTATTGTATTGCTTTATTGAACGCACATGCAAACACACATAAAGCATAAATACATCATATATCATCATATGAATATTATTAATAGTGGCCGATACCTAAAATGTACAGATCCAGCAGCATCTCAGGCACGGGCCACGATTCAGGCAACTTGGTTGCCTTAACCGTCGATGTTTCGCTGGAGATCGAAAGATGGTGGCTGTTGTTTCAATCCTATGGTGGGATAGATAATGGGATATGAAAACCACCCAGATTTTTTAAATTCTAGATAGATTGGTTCACTGGTGGTTTGAGTGGTTTTGGTTTTTCCAGGATTCCCCCAGACTATGACTATGGGTTATCCCCACAATTCCAAACCACCGACCGGAACCACCAGTTCACCATTGGCTGAACTATCGTCAAATGATGGTTGGCTCAAAGAACAAATGCCATCCTGAGAGAGTCTTCCGAAAAGCTAAGGCGATTCTGCTTTTTGTTCTACCAACTGTTCGCTTTCTCAAGTTGCTGCGCTATTTTGAAACCATCCGGCTCTTGATTGATCCTTGGACAGGAATTGGCTAAATGTTGGAATCTGAGATCATGTCACCCTACTGTCTGGACCTAGAGCACAAGGGTCGGTATCGTTTACAACCTTACATGCATTTGAAGGGCTGGGCAAGAGTGAAATCCAAGGATGCCTTCCGAAAATCGATCTTTGGATGCAACGTTTTGCAATGGTCGTTATTTCCTTTTATTTCGTGATTTGTGTTTCCTCTTTGTTGTGCCAAGCTTCAATGTTGTTCTTGAGGCTTGATGCTTTGCCGGTGCTAATGTACACGTGCCACGGCTGAACTCAGCTGCCTTCATGTCCACAGGAAATCGGACGACAGGTCGCTGAAGCATAGCATTGATCGAATTTCTTGTGCCATTTTGTGCCAATTTGTGCCAATTCGTGCCAATTTGTCACTGAAGGATGGCTCTGATGGTGGTGCTTTCTTCGACTGCTCTTTACCTTTTAGAGTCCAGGACATTCTGTCAGCTCTTGCCAGCTGTCAGCTGCACCTCATGTTGCGCATAGGCATTTGAAATCCTCAGCCATTGATCCCACAGACACTGCAGGAGCAACATTCCCAGCAGCTCGGTTGCATGTCACATTGCATGTCAAGATATATCATGATATATCATAATATAATATATCGATTTTCCAGTGGAACGTGTAGCCAAGGTATTCAGCACTCAATGTGGCTTTGCGCGGTCACCATGACAACAGTGGGTTACCCACTTAGTCGGGCGCGTTGGCCGTGGGAGATGGATAGAAAATAGGTCTGCCCTTTCTGGTGGGACCCCACCATTTGATACCATTCGCATCCATTTGTACACAAACCTACCCAACTTCTAGACATGAAACATGAACATACATGAACTTGTTTTGTTTCTCCCATGTTTATCAAAAAGAGTGTGCCGGCCCACGCCACTGTATCAAATTTGGGCTATGAATGCCAACACCCTGTCGACGGCGTGTTGGGCCACTAAGGTTATGGAGATGTGGTGCCAAAATCGCTTGGTGGCTACATTGTTGCGCCCCTCGATGTGAAATCAATCCACTGATGGAGATGACTAGTGTGAAAATGTGTGAATAACATTGCATATATTGTCGAATCTTCACCAAGCATCTGAGATACTACAAGAGTTTGGAACAAAGAATGTCCTGACTCTTGACAGGTTCACAATTGAAGGTCTGAACAGGTGCTTTTGACAAAGCCGTTGCAAAAATCTAACATGCTACCGGGCAGCACGGAAACTGGAGGTCCATTCTGACCATTGCCAGTGTGCTGTTCCTTGCAATGCCAGCAGCTGTCCTGCAAGGAGGTTTCTCATCAGACAGGCCCCCACAGCGATGCAAGTAGCAGAATTTGAATGAGTATGATAGAATCTGTGACACCAAGGTGGGTATTATCGGACACGAGTTTACGATATGCTGGCAGGGCCGTGATGAATTATTGAGTGTGACACGTGCTCAAAAAGCATTGCTGAAATGGGGCTATGCGGTGGAGGACGTGCACTTGGCGGCATGGCTTTTTCCTTTGGGCTGTGAATGGCTGTGACTTCGCACGATTTCCATAAATTTAGCATCAGATGCTGTATCAACATGTATCAACATGTCATGTTATGTTTTCATGTTCGATCACATTTGTTGTTTATTGGCAGCTATGAAGTTGACATTCTGCACTTGTGGGAGATACCGAGGTGCGATCATTACTGGAATATGTTGATGATGATGGAGATGGACTGCTTGATATTTCGGAATTCTTAGGGTGGACTCATCAGCGCTTCAGTGCTTGAGCTGTGTCGACAAGCCTAGGGGTCAGCACAAGCTCAGAACCGAGCAGCACATAGCAGGAAGTGATGAAGCACTATGAAGTACCAACGGATATCCAACATGCACCCAGTGCACCCACTGCACCTAGGTTGTTTACAGAAATGCGGATTGGACTTCGTGCCGACGCTTGGAGCCAACCGAGGGGTCTCTCAAGAACCGAACTTGATCTGCGCACCGTACAGCCAACTATGATGTCTATGGTCGTATGCTACCAAGCGAGGTATCGAGTTCCCACACAGAACCGACATGAAGACATCGGTAGCATGTGGGTTTGTTGCCTGTTCTTAATCTTAGGAAACAATGACAACACTATTCACAATGCGCCTTGCTTGCACTGAGCTCTGCGTTTCATGACCTGCTAGAAGCATCCAGAAGCCACAATTCAACAGCCAACCGATCCATGCTGGTGGAATTGCCGCTGGCAATGCTAGGTGCGACACCGATCAGACTGGCCATATAGACTACACAGAGCAGCTTGGAGCAGTTTGGCCAGTCGGAGCCAGACTGTTTGCACATCAATGTTCATAGGTCCAATCTTGGCACAGAAGCCCAAGGTTCTTACATCACGTTTTTCCAATGGAAGCGATTGAGGACCACACTCACTGATTCTTCGCTGTTGCGCAATAGGCTTTTTCACCCGAGAACGTGTGGAAATCTTTGGATTTGGGAGGAGACCAGGACGAGAGTCTCAAAGAAATGCCGCGAATCGGGCAGAAAGGCCCGAGAATGACGGGTTGCGACGTCTTGGAGTTGAGCAAAAATGGGGAATGCCATGGAATACACAAAATTGCGACTTTGAATGACTTTGATAATCTTTGATAAGCTTTGATGTATCGACTTCAATAGGGAAAGATGACAACCATGGAGCATTTTTTTGAGACCAACCCACTTCGTGGTTCGTTTCACGCTGATACAGCTGACTCAAGAAAGGTAGACATCCTTCATTTCTGTGTCCAGGTGAGTGCAGCCCTGAAAAGGATGAACACTGCTCAGAGCTTGCACACCATATCCGCTACTTTGACGCACTTTGCTCTTTTCAGTAGATCAGGGATCAGGCAACGCTGCGTTCCAAAGGCTTTCCGCAGAGTGCTTCCTATTGTTTGCGCAATTCCACCAAGGAAAGCCAGATTGTACCAATACCCACCTCATGATGTGCCGAAATGAGTGCACTGATCTCGCATCCGATGAATCCCACACAGCGCTGCCATTTTCAAGGTCACAACGGCATCACTGTAATCATACTTCGGTTTGAATAGCTTGGTAGCACGCCGCAAGAAGACAGGAGCGTTTTGTCATATTTTGCGCATTTTTGTGCATATATAGGAATTGGGTCGGACTTGACTTGGTTCGACATGTTTTTTCCCTGATTTTTGTCACCATTTTGCAATTGACTCAGCAACGGCGTGCTGTCAGCACTAGAGACACACGCAGATGATGTACGAAGTGCATCTCTGTCAGATGCAGCTATAACATGGTATACCATGATATTGCTGTTCCCCTAGATGCATGCGGAGGTATGCGGTTCTGCCCTTGCGGACTGCTTTTTTTTTTCCCCTTTCCTCGTACCTGACTGCGAATGCACGAGCAGAAGGGAGCGGTTTCTATTTGTGGTGGCAACATATTGGCTGGCATTGTTGCTCCCTACTCCGTTCATTCAGCGTAGCTTAGTAACCGTAGTGGTAATTCCAGCCGGCAGGGAATGCGACCTTCCACTCCGGTGAAGCGCTATCGAGCTGCGGCCTGAAATGTTGCAGACATGGATGCTGAAAGTGATGTACATGAATATATATATATATGTATATTGATTGTAAATGCAAAGTGTATAAGGTCAATACCATGAGGAATCATCCATAATTACTGTACATTCCATACATTCTATAGATCACGAAAGCTAGCAGTAGCTAGCTGGAGTTTCTTCTTTCTTTAGCAAGGGATGGGGCGGACCAAATGCCAAACGCGTGATTTTTCAATATTTTTCACGGGAACCCCCCTCCTCCCCTCGGCGTATTATGTAGGGCTCTACTCAACCATCATGCATCTCACTGAATTACGCATCCCATTATCAATTGCGTATCAAACATACTTAAGCACCAGTAATCACTCGCGACAGCACCTCAGTCTGCACACCTGGCTTAAAAACTGCAACAAAAACAAACTTATTCTCAATTTTTACATGCTTTTAGTTTTCACTTGATTTCCCCCTTCAGTATGCAAACCTTGCAAACCTTATTTTATTTTTTCGATCTGCAAAACCAAGGCGCGAATGGAAGGTTCACCGTCTCACCTTGCAGGGTTCCTTCAACTTCTTAGAAAGATTGCCCCCAAGCGTGAGATGCCCTTTACAAAGATGGCAACTAAACTTGTTGCCCTGCAGATGGTACATGGTGTGAGTGTGGTGCAGAGCTTTGTGTAAATTGCTGCCCAGACGCGTGTTTGCGCCCTTGGGAACACATTCCCTCATTGCCTTTTCCTGCATACATGCCAAGAGTCATAGTATTTAAGAACCAAACCGCACGACGTGCAGCATAAACTTTTTCTGAGAGCTTTGCCAAGCATGACTCGTGGGAATGACGTGAGAGGTGAGCCTTTGAAACAAAGAGGCTTTGGCAAGCTTGCAAGCATTGGTTTCCTCCAAAACAGGCCACTTGACCTTGAGCCAAAACCGAACTCGTGGAATGAACCACTGAATCAGCTTGCAAGCTCTGAGTTCAGCCCAATCAACAACCGTTTTATGGGCATGATTGGCTGCAGCGTTAGCCCGAGCAGTAGCCTCAATGTCAGCACACCTGTGTGCCTCCCACGCCCATCCCAGGGCAGAATCATGATGGCCAAAAAGGATTCTTTACCTCATTATAAAACATGATAAACATTGCATCTATTACTGTAACCATAACAGACCTGGAACTGTTAGTCATTGAGACGATACACATGCGAAGTTCCATGACATTGCGACAGTTTTAATCTTATTTTCACAGAGTGTTAAGGTAGTCGACACCAAAATTCATAGATAACTTTTTGCCATCCATTTCCTTAAAATCATCCAGCCAACTTCACGTTCTCACATCCGCTACTTCTTGAGCGACACCTACTGTATTACATCCTGAGCGTCCTCAATAACCAATGCCTGCTTAAGCTATGTAGTGATATCACTACATAAGTCGCACCAGTACGAGCTATATCACGTAGCTATCCCTGACCTAAGCCGCGCATTCACATGCTAAACTATGTAACTTGGGCTTCTCCCCCCCTTCACATCTTGGATGCAGATGAGCGGGGCTCAATGCCCCCCGCCTCCTCCCACCCCAAACCCACAACGCAGGCCACCCAACCCACGCCATTGTCTTACCTTATTCTTATTCCACCAAATCACTCCACGAAAACATAAACGGACAACTCCACCTCTTTCACTCCACCTTGCCCCTGCTTAGCTTCCATTCACCAACCCTTGGGACCCCCTGTAGGGCCCCCATGGCACTCGTTCAACTCCTAGGTTCGTCTTTCTGCCGGCGCGGGTGGTCCTGATCCCAAGATGGGGGGGCCTACGGCGCAGCTCGAGGTGTGGGGCTTACGTGCGGCAAGGCATTGTGGCGAAGATTGAAGAGACCACAGCTTTCCGCTGAATGGGAGCGTCTGAAAATGGGGTATATCCTCCATATTGCATCATATTGCCATTTTGATAGGGATAATTTGGGACAATGATGATGAAGCCATCAAGATAGAGGGTACCCTATTTGCAGACAAAGCAAATCTTACTTCAGGTCAGCTATGGTCGTCTCTATCCAATGGAGACGTCAGACTCTTTGTGGGCTTGAGCTATTTGCATTGATCATATCATGAAACACTTCAAGCTTTGAAAGTTTGTCGACAACTTGGTCCATGCAACTGCTTCAGTTGAACCTGAAGCCTGAAGGCCAAGACTGAAGATCGACAAGGCCTGCCCACTGATGCCCACTGTGCCATTCTTTCCCTGGTCAGCGCCAGATGTGAAGTTACCAAGGTCGACAACTTAGCCAAGGAAGCGTGGCACGATCTTACCCAAAAAGTGCTGGAGGAGGCACAGCTCCTCAAGACCCTACTGGTAGCCGGATAGGAAGGATGGAAACATATTCGTGAAATACAATACATTACCATACATTACCTACATAAATACGGTACCTACATACCTACATAATCCTACATACCTATATGCATACCTACGTAGACAGGGCACCGTTTGTTTCAGAAATGTTGGCACCGGCAAGGCCTAGAGTTGTTTTCCCATGGCAGACTGCAAGATACCCAAGTGATCTCAATTGCCAGGTTGAACGCGCAGCTGGCCAAGAGTGTGTTTTTCAGGCCTTGGGATCCTTGGGCTGCACGAACAAACGCCAGAACTATGCGGTGCAAATTGGTGCAGGTCTGCTCCGTCATCTCTGAGCTGCTCAGGAAGGGTCATTTGCTCTCCTGGAGCAAGATAGCATAGATAGCTCGAGCTTGAAAGATGCGTGACATGATGTGACCAGAGTGAATTCCTACACTGAGAGGCAGCACCATGACCCAAGCAACGAGATCCCACTGTATGCCCGAGACTTGGAGTTGGTGGGCCTCAGATCGAGCATGATCGAGCAAAAACACCATCAAACACCATTCAGACCCTTTCAACACATGTCTCTGCCATTCCGTATGTCAACATCTAGCTTCAACCTGACTCGGGGCTGAGGAGCGGATGCAAAGAAGAGAAGCAGAAGAAGCTAAGCTCAAAGAGGAGGCGGTTCAACTGCCATCAGCTTGGATTCAGTTGGATCCAGATTTCCAATCAGGGGATCTGGAGGCACATCTTGGAGTCATAGTAATATCATGTAATATCATAATATCTCATCACAGCTTCAGACATTGTTCCAACCTCTGTTTAGCAGCGTCTTCCAGGCTGCTAGACATGACCGAGAGCTGGCCAAGAAGAAAGCCATGGAGGAGTGGGAGAAGCAGAAGCAGGTGATGCTTCGACACGTCCGATCAAATTGATCATATGTAGCTAGACAAAGTAACCCCCCAAAAAGATAGAAAAGTTGGAAATCTGGAAATTCAGGGGAAGCTGTCATCTTTTCAAACCTGGGAGAGTTTTTCTTTCTTTTTGGGGATTGCGATAGGTATTGAGATAGATCGATCGATAGACAGACAGACAGATGAATAGGTAGATAGGTGGGTAGGTAGGTAGATAGATAGATAGATAGATAGATAGATAGATAGACGAAGAGATATAGATGTACATGCACAGACATATACTTGTATAGTATATACATGTATTTGGCTTGTTTTCTGTTGGAATTTGGACTTCCACCTTTACTTCCTGGTCACCATTAGAGGCATAGTGAGTGGGGCTTTCCGCGACACGAAACGCTGCGAGCTGTCAGGCTGAACGTCATCGGATGGAACGATATGAAGAGAAACGCCGTGCAGTTGCGCGGGTGCGGAGGGCACCCAGTTGGGTTCGGTACAGTGCTAAAGGGCTGGCTCTAGGTGCTTGAAGCATTTTACAGCATTCACCCTTGGAGACCTGGTTTTGTGGCAGATAAGCAGCAACTCGAAAGCTGGTGAGTAGATTTAGATGTCCTCCAATGGGGCAGTGGCCTGCTGCACTTTGCATTGTCCAAATTTATGAAATTCTGTGAGCTTCGTGGAAGGTCGCTGACGGCATGGCCCTTGGAAGCCTAACACACTGATACTGGTGATGATTTCACATCACAGATTCCGATTGACTTCTGATAGCATTACGGCGTGCCAAAGAGTTGGCAATTGCGCTTGGCAAGGTTTTGCGTTGTGATCGTTGTGATTGTACCAAGCTGTTTTGTTTTCAAGGTGCAATGTGGGGCAATGTGCCAACACGCACCAGGTCAAAAGAGTGTGTAAAGACACTGCCTGGCGCAACAGAGCTCCATATTTGCGTGTAGGATTTTAAGATCCTTTAAGATCTTTGAGGCATCAGGTGAGGGTGGCCGGTGCGACCGCTGCGACACATGGAGGCTTTGCGCGAGCGCCTTTGCAAAGAAAGTGCAGCTGCTGAAAGTGAGTGGGCCAATGCGAGCAGGGTACTGTCAGATGCCAGGACAAAGGACGATGATTTACGAGCTGAAGTGAAATGGCGAGTAGCTGAGAAGCAGGGTGCAGAACGTGCAGTTGCTGAAGCTGAATCTCGCCATGCCCTTGCAGCCGCTGCCCTGATTCAAGCGGAGAAACAAAGTCTGACTGCTGCTGCCACCCTAGCGCAGAAGCAAGCCTTGCTTGGACAGCTCTGGGATCACGAAGCGCAACTTCTACAGCAGTCAAAGATGGCCGAGGAAGCAAAGCTGGAGGCTCAACAGGCTAAGGCCAGTGCCAAGGAAGGACAACAACGGCTTGAGGAAGCTCTACAGGACCTCCGGTCCATAAGAGCTCAACATGAACATGAGAAGTACATGGCACAAGCCTTGCAAGAACAGAATCGGAAACTGACGGAGGACCTGAGTTGTTTTGAAGAACTCAGGAAACGGGATGAGCTGAACCGTAGCCAGTTAGAGCTGATCAAAGCTGACAAGGACATCTTAGAGAGAGAGGTCAGATCCCATCAATCCGAGAAGGAGATTCTGTCAGAGAAGTGCAGCAGAGTTGAAGTGCAGCTTCTGGAGATGAAGTCGCGTGAGGATCGTATGTCTGGCCAACTTTCCGTGCTCCAAGAGGCATTGAGAACTGCTCAGAATGATGCCGCAGCCTTGCGGGCCCGCTTGGAGTCTCGAAGGTCTGGATGTATGGAAGGATCAGACCCTGCCAGCCCTGTGAGAGGTGCCCAGCTTTGCCCTCCTGATGTAGGCAGAAAAGCATCAGACATTAGCTTCCAGGCCCACGCGTTTCAACCCTTGGAGAGCATGGCAGCCATGCAAGGCCTTGCAGCCTCTGCCCCAAGGGTCGTCCAAACACCAGATCCTCCCAGCAATTCAGGTCCACCAGCTAAAGCAGGCCGGGATGAAGCAAAAGATGAGGAGATGGGAGGCGGTAATGCGGGAGATCCTGTGCCCGGACACTTTCCTGATACACAGATTGATGAAGATGCTCCTGCAAAGCGGCCACGCAAGACGGAACCAGAGGTGGGCGAAAAGGTGGGCCAGAACGTTGGTGAAGGAGTTGATTTGCTGAAGAAGGCTTTGAATTTGAATAGTCCTGGATCATCGCTTCCTTCGCCTTTCAGATCATTCGGAGAGCCACACGTGACTGGGCAGCCTCACACACCGCAATCACAAGCGAGAGAGCCTCCCAATCTCTTAAGGCCGAAAGGCTTCATGGGTTTGACCGAAACAAGTGGACCAAGCAAGCCAAACAAGTTAGTTGCAGGGGAGCATGGGAGAGCTCCTAAGCGTTCAAAAGAAGAGGTTGAGAGGCTTGCTCACTCCATGTTCTACGCAAAGCCGCATCCGAGACAACTGCGTGCCCCACCTTTGAAATTATATCCCGCACACATTGAATATGTGCTGTCAAACTGGGATGCGTACATTGCAAAGTATGGGCATGGTGATGGAAGTAATGGTCCTAATGGTCCTGCCGGTTCTGCTTCAAAGTTGGACCACCCTGCACCAGGTGCCTGGCAAGCTGTACAGAATTTCCTGAAGGCATCGGCGAGCGAAAGTCCGCACAGTCCACAGCGCATGCGTTGCATTGTGTCCCGAGCCTGCGAAAAAAGGAAGACGGTGGCAAAGGTGGCAAGATGTAGCGCCAGTTACTGAAGTGTGGTCGTTTTGACATGTTTTAACTTTCAAGATGAAAAGTAAAAGAATCACCATGGACCCTCCTTGCGTGGGCTGTCGCTGTGTTTGAGGTGGTGGCACCTTGGATTTTCTACCAGAGGATTCTGAATTGGGACTTCAGCGAGTCCCTGGGCCACCTGCGCCTGCGCCACCTGCACCTGTGCTACAGCCGCCATGGCCTCAATTGCAGCCTGCTTGAACTTGGCGGAACTTTCACTGCATTTCTGTATCATTTCTGTCTGTTCTATGATTTTCTTTATAATATTTTCTTACCTCTCACATCATATCCCGAGGACAGAGAAGCCACAAAAGCAGGTGTATGAAAAGGCAGCGTGGTTGGTGGGAAGGAGATTCAAGGATGCGGAAACAGTCTTGCATTGCAAGATTCGTGCCAAGAGTGAGGCGATTCAATGCTGCTGTGCTGCGTGGCTGACAGGCAATTGAGCGCTGCAGATCCCCTCCTCTGAAGCCTTTTGAGGAAGACATCTCCTCTCGTTTTAAAGGCGCGCTGCTGTTGGCTTTCTCATTGGGGAGCACATTTTGCAGAGATCACGACTCTCTAAAGCCTGTAGGTGGTGGACGCGTGCGCGCCCCGTCGGAGAGCAGCAATGAAGGTACTTGGTACCGTTCGGGAAAAAGACTTGTGTACCATCCCCTTTGACATTAATCATTGCACTATCATACACACACACATGTCACATATATAACATATATGTATATATGCATGTACTCATATATTGGAACAGTATCATAATATTTATACTAATTACCAATATGTCACACATTACACTATATATGTTTTGCACATGCGCATGTCACATTATTATGCACATGCACACACAGATTGTATGTATGTATATACATATACATCGTATAAATAACATCATATAAACAAGATATACAACACATGTATTATGTGTGCCGGACCGCCGGACATTCATCTTTAGAATGCCCACTGCAGCCTTCCAGATCTTGCAGGCACTCTGCCTTCCTTTTCTGCCGGCCTCTCCTCAGGCTGAGAAAAGCGGCCGAGTTTCCATGAGTTGACCTAGGCATAACACACGGCCGCATAGACTAAGAGACAACAGAAAGGTTTGGCGTTGGGGTTGGGGCTTTTTGAGGTCAGAAAATGTTATATAATATAGATCAAACCAAGGTCAACATCCACAAATTCTGTCCCGAGAGACGAAAGCCAATGTCCAGAATGTCTATATTACAGGGCTTCGCACACCGGCAATGCCCCAAGGGTTCCTGTTGTTGTTGTTGTTGTTGTTGTTGTTGTTGTTGTTGTTGTTGTTGCTGTCGTTAAAACAACTCTCATCCTGGCTGCGCTTTGCTCATTTTCGCAGGCATGCACCGTAAATACTCATGTTGTTGACGCTTGAGGAGCCCAAGCCAATACTATAATATTACTATTGCAAAAATCACGGTATTTACAATGTTTTGTGGACAGCGACCTAGCAAAAATAGTAGTATTCACGCAGTTTTCAGCATGTCGCAAGATTTTTTCGATGCAAAAGGCACAAAACACTGTAAGTTACAGTGTTTTGGCCTTTGGAATGCGCCAAAAAAATGTCAAACATCTATCACAAAGTGTCAAAAATGGAGCTTCCAGCCGAAAGCCATGTTTCCTCCCATGTTCGGAGGATTTTTGAGCCCCCAAAAACGTGAAAACGAAGCCAGGCTGAAGGATTTTGGGGGAGGGCCATGTTGGAGCCATGTTGGGGCAGTTGGGGCAATGTCGCCCTGTTGGGGGCATGTTGGGGCCATGATATTTGTACATGAAGCGTCATGCCCCCTTCTGAGCATCTACAGTATCAGCCATTCTCCCGATTTGGAAATGCTGCAAAAGGGGAAAGAGTTCCAACGCCTCTTCTGAAACCTTGAGTAAAACATTTTTTCCAGTTCTGTTCACTTTTTTGCCAGATTTTGCAGCCAGCCAGCCCGCAAAGCAGCAGTGCATGACATTGTCATGCCCCAAATGGCTTCTTAGCAGGTTTTTCCAGCGATTTGGAAATGCTGCGAAGCAGGAAAACTCTCTGACGTCCCTGCTCAAGCCGTGCTCAAACTGACATTTCCAGATTCTTCTGTCGTTGTTCTCGTTGTCGTTTGTTGCTGCACAGCTTGTCCCTGAAACCGCCTCTGATCCATGCAGGCCCATTTGTTTTTGTGGCCAGTGTCAAGGAGGACTGCTGGTCCAAAATGATGCGCCATGATGCACCAGTAGCCAGTATATATATATAAATAAATAAATAAATATATATATATATATACATAATACGGCAATACGGCAATTCGTATGTAAACAAACGCAGAAAAACAACATAACAAAAACTCTATGAAAGATTGTAACCAACAGAAAAAGATCAAAGAGCAGAACTCTTATGCCAAAGTGCTGCAGATACTGGCCAAATGACGAGTTCTAGCGGCAAGATGCTGCAAACATTATTATGCCACAACAGTGAGAGATTCAAGGTCAAACAGTAAAGAAGAAAAGTGCAACTTAAAGAATGTCGGTTTGAAAACACATCACACATAATGCAAATTACAGATGTTATCTTCAAGCATGACATACTTTGCACATTGCAGACTTTTGCTCATAATTTTTTGATTGTCAGTCGTTTCAAGAAATGCCTTGCACATTGCGGATTTTTGTTCAAAATGATGAAAATGCCGTGTAAGTTCGAGAGTTGAGCTTGAACATGTTGCGAATAATATCTTGTAAAGTACAGGCATGTACAGGCTTCAGTTCCCAAAAATCCAGCAAATACACGGCAAGGTAACGAGCGATTCACACAGTCGAAAATCCTCAAATGCTAATGCTATCTAAATGAGAGATTTTAGCGTAATAGCAAGGAGAGGCACGCCACACCGAAAACCCCAAAAAATGCGCCCATGGCCCATATGCAATACACAAGCAACATACACAAGCCAGATGTATATACTTTTGAGATGATTTGCCTGGTGGTTTGCACAAGTGCCGGCCGCATGCGCACGCTTGCTCAGACTTGCACGTCTGAGATGCAGGCACTCCTGCTTGCGATTACATAGTCGAGTCAGCCCCAAGGTCCCCCCCAGGATGTGCCAGGTCCTTTCCATGAAACTGCTCCCCTACCGTTGCAAGTTTCCTCAGCCCTGCAGGACCCACCGGAAGTTCTTGAAGCAAAGGCAAGCTGCCAAACCTGTCACAAACAGGGATCTGGTTGAATAGAGATAGCAATCAAAACAGGGACAGCAAGACATTGTTGGATTGCTTTTGTGCCTTCACCTTTGTACAGGCTGCTAAGCCAAAAGCAAAATCGAGTCCAAAGATGAAGCCATCGTCTCCCAAGAACCGTTGCTTGGTGGAAAGATGAGGCAAGTGCGACGACTGCTGAATTGACGTATGGGTGAAGCTTAGCCAGACATTCTTTCTGTGGAAGAGACGTGATGCAAAGTGGTTGAGCCCACTTTAAGCGCCGCGCTGAAAAGCTTGCAGCGACATTTGAAAGGCATTGCCAATGTGACCGGATCATGTGCTTACCTGAAGGGCAACCGTCTTTGACTTTGGTTTCAGCCTCAGCTGAGGTTTGGCAGACTCAAGACTGGAGTATGGCTCCTGGAAAGTTGCATCAAGCTCTTGGACAAGACAGTTGTAACGCAGCAGACTGCAGCTGCCTGCCCGGTATTCATTGATGTTCATTGGACATCATTGGACTTTTCAGATCATCTCAAGAGCTTTGACCACAATGACTGGTAAGGCAGGGTAAGCCTAAGGCTGCATGCTACTGAACGGGGCCTTCCTCACATTCTTCAGCCATGGCTCAAAAACACCTGTTTCATCCTGTTTTTGCCATGGAAGCAGGCGCCAATATGGCCTGCTTAGAGCAGGTCATTGCCTGGCTGTGAAATGGCGCTGCCAGAAATCGGCCCCGAGGCTAAAAGCCGCGAGTCAAGAGAGGGGCTGCAGGGGTCGCGGACCTCGAAAAAGTCGTCACACTTAAAAGCTGAGAATCTCCGAACAAGTGTCGCAAGTGTAGCTGATGCGGGTGCAACTCAAGACGCCGAGGGTCAACGCTCAACCTCCTTGAAAATACCTGCGCAATCATCCCTTTCCCAGCCTTCTGTTTCCACCCTCGGCACAAGTCGAAGTGTGTGGAGCAGCAACCGGTGGCTGGCAGAGTGTAAGGCAGGATTGAAAGCAACTGAATCCAAATGTTGGAGTCAGTTGTTGCAAAATCTCACTGGGGAACAGGTGAAATGGGGACCGGCGAAAAGTCCCAAGGCGCCAACAGCACCCAACAAGCGGCGACTTGCCAAAAAGGCGGTGCATGGCATGTTGGTTCGGAAACCGTCGAGTCACGAAGATCATCGCCGTTTCGTGCGAAAGGAATTGTCACGAGAGTCGGTGGTCTGTGAGGACGACGTGCCTGAGCATGAGCGTTCATTGGACACGAGGAGCCGGAAGAATGCCAGTTGCTCGGCACAAAGGACATCCAGTGACATCCAAGTCACTCCAAGTCTTGGATATGCAGATGTTACTGGATGGGATTCTCTGGTGAGACCCAGTACAAGTCCTCATGCAACCTGCTGCTACAGCTTCCACGCACCAACACATGCTTGCATTTTTGTGTCAATTCACACACGCACACACACACACACATGCACACCAACAGCATGAGCTTGGTCCCTAACATTCTCAGACCTCGTCAGCGGGGGATTTTCCAGCTACTGTAGCCATGTTCCATCGCCGGAGAGTATCCCCAACCTTGTTCTCCAATAGAAAGAACATGGAAGAACGTGATGCTCACTGTAAGATCCCCCACCGCTTAGCAGACATTCGTCAAGTTCCTGCATTCTTTCAAGGTGTGGTGGCGTCAAATACCATCGATCTGCCAGTTGAAAATGGCAAAGATTTGACCCGGGCATCCATCGCATCCATGGCATCCCATTTGTCCTCCGATTCAGCTCAAGCCTAAGATAGCCTAAGGGCGCAGATGTGGCAAATGCAGGTGTGTAGTGACTTGTAGTGTGTTGTTTATCCGTGAAATCGATTGCTCCCCTGGCAGCCCATGGCAGCGGAGCCAAGGTGGATCTCTTCGCCGTGGCCGATATGAAGCAAAGGATGAAACAAATCGTGCACAAGCGTTTGCGCAGCGTCCGTGAAAGTGTGTTGAGGCAGCGGAACGAGAACTATGCCCAAAAGTGCCTTTTCAGCAAGCAGTCACAGAGTCAGAGTCGTGGAATTCTGTCATCAACCTAACCATGCAGTGACTGAAGCGCTGTCTTGGACAAAGCTGGATATGAGCTGGACTTGCTAGCGGACAAGAACCAGTCCTGACGTATCCTGAAGTCTTGAATGCTAATTGACCTGGCCGCCATGGCCTGTATCAGAAAGCACTGGAACAGTGACAACTTAACTCGCCAGAAAGGACGAAGAGACGAAGTCATCATTTTAAGTTATCTCAGAGGCATTTTATGCCTTGCACGCTGAGGAAGTATGAACGACTTCCTCCAAAGGAAAGGGAGGCGCTTGAGCGTGCCTTTTTTCAATACGATGCTGACCTATCCGGTTTTCTGGAGTGGGACGAAGTGGTCCCTGCACTCAGAGCAGCCTACCTGCAGTTAAGCATAGCAGAGTCAGGCTGACTCTATAGATCTCTATAGTCTATGAGAGAGCGGATGTTACAACATGTTACGATATTTACGATCTTCATGGTTAAATATCATGAATTGAAACCAAGGAGCTGGGCTTATCTGGATCAAATGCTATTGAGAAGCGAGATGCTTGGCTAAACAAGATGACGCTTAAGGAAGAATGAAGGTGCTGCAATACCAAAGTCGTAGCTTCAGTCGTCACCATGAGCTGACGATGAACCAATTCTGCCAAGGAGATTATCCAGGTTTGTCGCAATGTGGTGACTGCCTCCCAAATGCAAAGCATACACGTTGGCACAACATCAATGAACTTGCAGGAGGCAGGATATGACAGGATTCATAAATACTTTGTTGATCTTTGATGAACAGTTGCTTCATGGGTTCAACGTGGTTCAACCGTTCAGTGGCTTCATTGCTTCAGGTCTTGAATCAGCAGCGGAACCGCATGCAGAATCAACCGCGGGTCAAGCTAGGCGTCGTCAGGAGAAAGAGAGGACGCCTGCAAATATGAAGTATCAAGTTTCGAATCCCGCCGGTGCTCGAGCTTTTGTTAGAGACGACTAAACTGGTGATTATATACTAATATGATCTAATATGATCCAATATGATGATCTCTTGCAGTACATGCCTTTTGAATCCTGCATCTTCCGCCAATTTCGAATGGAATTGATGGCCTGGGGATATCACCAGGATCCGCAGGCCAGTTTCTTGTTTTCCACTTGAAACGGTCTCATGATGGGCAAGTGGTGAGGGAAGATGAGGGAAGATGGATAGTGGAGAGCCATGGAGTGCCCTATGGGTGCACTCATGAAACCTGAGAAAGCTTCACTTGACATTGTGCCCCAAATGGCATCAACGGCCTTGCATCAGTTTCTTTTTGGCTCTGCCAGGATCCAAAAAACGCCTAACAACGCAAACCTCTGGAGTTGCTTCGGATACTTTGGCATTCATCAGCGCTTGTAAGGAGATATTTAGAGGCACACTTTACATTGCATCATTGCATACTTTCCTGACCTTTTCTGATCTTTGCGGTGTAACACTTGTGAGCAGGTGAGCATGATTGCAGTGTGGGGTCAGCCGGGCAGTGTGTCCTGCATAGCCTTGTCTGTCTTAGTCTTGTTTAGACGCCAAGGAGACAAAGGAGACTGAAGCAGCAAGAGCCTCTATCAAGCCCCAGGCAGGTCTCCCGGGTTCCGAAAACTCCAGCAGGAGAAGTAGCAAGGCCTCAACAACCTCAGAACAAACTTCTGGAAGTGAAGGAAGTGACAGTGAGGACTTCGATACTGGTGCCAATGTGGAGCCACTGGCTGAAGCTTCCTTCGATTTCCTGACCTTCGTTGGGATTTTGGTCCCCAAGGTTCGCCAGCGCCTCACAGAGCTACAGAGTACCAAGGTCATGCGTTACTTTTGCAATTTCGATCGGGAGGGCACCGGAACCGTTTCTGTCTTCAAATGCTTGGAGATCGCCAGATGCCTCCGAATGGAGCAACATTTGATGGTCGAAGCTTTACAAGCCCAAGGCTTTGATAACGAACCCGGAGTATCGGTTGACTTTGATTCCTTTGAAAGAGCCATCATGAGTTGCAGGGAGCACACCAATCGCCAACTAAGAGAGCGGGAAGTGGACATTCTGGTGGAGATGAAGGTGTCACCTGCCCTTTTCGAAGAATGCAGGGATGACATTTTGCAGATCTTTGAGATTTTCCGAAAGCTCTCCGGTGACGCTGGTTCCATCGGTGTGGTCACTGCCAACGATGCCTTTCTTTCAGTCTATGAGCTGGGCCTCATGCCGCGGCATGGATGGCAGCGGGAGTGTGTGAAGTATTTCCTAGTACCCGAGGATTCCGATGATCATGTCTATATGAACACTGAATTGAACTTCGAAGAGTTCTTGGAGTTCTTGAGGCCAGCCGCGTTTCAGCGCAGACTTGTGCTAATCCAAGCACCCAGTGAGGTCGGGCAACCACAGCAAAGAATCAGCACAAATCATTAGATGGGTGGCTAATGTGAGAATATTATAGAATATTTGCATATTATATAATTACTGGTTTGAGAGGGCAGGAACGCATACGCAAGAGTGGGGATACCTGGAGTGCCCATGACCAGGATTTTGATCGGGGGTATGTCATGACACATCAACTTTTTCATGTGAGAATATGCACTGGCGGGATAGAGCACACACACACATACACGCACCCTTGTGTCTACATGTATGCAATCTTCGTATATCTTTGTCCTATTTCCATGTCATTATATGGTGTATGTAGTAGTGTGCACCTCTTGGAAAGTAAAATGATGAAGATTAATTGAGTTGATGGTGAGGATTTCCCAAAAAATTGCGTGCTCTATTCGTGGCTCTAATGGTTCTGCAGTGTATATATACGATTATATAATATTATATATATATAGTGTTCATGTGCTTCTTCGCTGCCCCCATCTGACCCGGCAGGAAGGTCCGGCATTTCAACGATGAGCAACGCTTAGAAGAGCTGCAGGATAGATTTCAACGCTTGGACAAGGCCAGCAAATAAGCACATAAACATACACCAGAACAGTGAACACCTAGGACCTACTGGCAAAGTTTGTCTCGTGTTTTTCTATTCAATCGTGACGAGTTTAACTAAAAACAGCCCTACTATGAGCGCTGGCGGGTGATCTCAACATTTCTTATCGTTCTTTTTTTCATACTTTTTTAAAAACATTTTTTAGATAAATGATAGTCCCAAGGAGGAACCTAAATATGTAATATATAATACAGTATGTATATATATATATACTTATCAATATTATGTGTATTTTTGTATGGCTTGAAGCGTGTTGAAACCACCATCCATCGTCTTCCGCGCACAGGACCGCAACGGAGTGTTGGACATGCAGGAACTGCACGTCCTCCTAGAGGAGCACAAGTAATGTGGACATCATATGGAGGTTTCCTAAAACGGACCCCAATAGCAGAAACTTAGAATGGAAAATCATGGAAAATCCACCCAAAAAATGGGTGATTTGGGGCCCCATTCTAGGAAACCTCCATGTGACTGATGGAGTTTTGGCTGTTTGGTGAATCAGGGATATCTCTACTCTGAAACCAGGAATCGCAATGCAGTCCGCGGACTCGACCCTTGGACGTGAGATCGACAGCACGATCTCCCATAAACTGTTTGGCGGTTTTGAAGCAGCAAAAAACATTGAATTTACTGAGATCTACTGAGACTTAACCAATATGGTTGCCAGTTGTTAAAAGGGCAGTGTTCGGATTGAGCATGGAAAGCAGGTCGCATCGCACTTTCCAAGGTAAAGAGCAGGAGGAAGTACAGCAGCTCATCCAATCTGTAGATTCCGATGGCAACAATGCCGCTTGTCTCAAGTCATAACTGCGCATTTCGATGACCGGGACTGGAACCATACTGGAACCATCTGGAACCACGTTGTATGACCAAGTCCTGTTTGACCATTTACACTAGTCACTAGTCGTTATTTTTTGGGCTAAAGCGTAGGATGGAAACACGGGCGCTTTGGATCGCTATTGTGGTTCCAATCGGCTTGAGGTCATTGATTTCGACGAATTCAAGGCCAGTAGCAGTCAGAAAGAGTGACCCAGACAGTGTTTTCTGAATGGGAACCGGTATGACCCGTCTTACAGCATGTGGTCTTCAGATGAGGTAAGTGCACGCCAGCTTCAACAGTGTGTAGGGGTGTTTCGCAACGATTTTCAGGAACTGGTTCAGAGGATAGATGAGAAATTTGCAAGCTTGCGTGCCCAGACTGCACTTCCTGGCCAGCAAGAAAGTTGATGAACTCCGAACAGTATCAACATAACATAAGATATATAATAGATCCATATTAATATACATCATATAATATTACACAATATGATGTTGCACATGACACACCTGATCACACATGAGTGTTAGATTGTGTTAGAATTTTTGTCAAAAGTCTTTTATGAGAGTTGTTGATCTTGTTGCCTTGTTTTGACTATTTCTGTGGGTCAGAGTCCAAGGTTACGAACAAGAAGTGGAGCCACCTGTCCAAAGTTGGGATACGTCACTGCATGTTGCCACACCATCCGCTCAAGATCAAGGAGTCTCTTTGTTTCGAACATAATGTAGGTAGTTCACTGATGTTCACTGTATATCTTCCACTGGCAAGTCAAAGAATACCAAAAAGCTTGGTGGGTGGGGAATTGAGTGGGATTGAGCATGAATGTGGTGCGAGAAGGGGCAAAACATCACACACAGAGATATGATATATACACGTACTCATGTAACTATATGATGCCCCGTGGCACGTATAAATAGATATGCGTGATGGAGGTGCCAAGGCAATTCCACACGGTGGATGTTGACATGGTAATCTCCGCCAGATTGCTTATTGTGTGAGTGTGTGATCTTCTTCTTCTCCTGTTCTTAAACAGTAGACCTGGTGGAGCATGAGCTGCGCTAGGTATGCTATTGCTCGTGGTTTTTCCGAAACAGAGCTCGGCAACTGGGACAAAATTGGTGAGGCTATCAGCGGCAATATTGCCATTACTTCGAACATCTTTGAACTCTTCAGGGGATCTGGGATGATTATGATGACCATTTTGCAGATATTGACTATATTTTTGCAGCACTTGTGACATGGTTTGAATCACCTGGGCTGCAAAATGTTGCAAGGGAGCTTCCGGGCCATTTTTGAACACTTGGACACAGACAACTCTGGTCAGTTGGACATGGCTGAGGCAGGCTCTCACTTGATACATGGTCACCCTTTTTCACCATTGACGGTCTGAATCATCCGCAAAGCTCAGCTCGCCAGGTTCGGCAATGCCTGAGCATCATGCAGCACTTTGGATGCAAATTTCGAGGAGTCTAGGAAGTGTGGGCAGCTGGGCAGTGTCGGATCTTGGAATGGAGAATGGATCGCCATCGGCTATCCTGCAATATCCTGCAAGTAGTGTCTCTTGATGTCCCTTGATTTTAGAAGTGGCTCCAAGGCACAATTCCACTTGGCAGGCTGGGGCCAAACTTCTGGGGCGTTTTCCCACCTGCTTTTCAGTCCTTGGGACCGTCTTTTGGTGTGGACATAGAGCGCGCTGCGTTGCGGTGAGTGAAGGCCTTTGAGCAAACATGGAACTTGCTGGACAAAGATTCCTCTGGTAGTTTGGAATTCATAGAGCCGCTTGGCTGCTCTCGCAACCTGTCGAAGAAGCAACCACAAGAAACGCTGGGATTTGCAAGACACCGTCAAGATATCGTCGACATCATGAATCACGGCATGCAAGATCGTGAAAGGCGAGAAGATGCCAGAATTGCAATAGATGGACTGGTTTACAATGATGTGCATTGATAAACTGTGATGTCAACTATCTTAGATTATTTGTGCTATTTTACACCTATGCCTCCCTTCAGACCTCCACTTGTTTGCACCCGGGCTTTGAAGCCTTTCGGTGCCTGTCTGGCTGAGGTTCATTGATTTTATGAGGCCAGGGCTGACCGGTGGGGTATATTTGGAGCACCGCTACGCAGCTGTCACGCTGCACCCTGCAGGCTCATGCGAGATGGTGAAGGTGTATTTGCCATAGATGCTGCCCCTTGCCAAGCACAACAGATAGAGCCATCGCAAGTCAACATCTACAGCAAGATTCGAGTCAAAAAACTGCTGTGACTTGCCGAGTGCATAGCATGTTCTCGCTTAGGATCAGAAGCTGCCGTCGCAAGTAAAGAAGTTAGATGAGAGAACGCTGCGTTCCGTTTTGGGGTGTCTTGGCATGTCGTGGCATGTCGTGGCATGTCTTGACACGTCTTCGCATGTCTTGGCTGCCCTGCCATGCGCACTGTCCCACGACCAAGGGCCTACGGGCTTTCAAAATCATACCTGTGGGCATTGGAGAAAGAAGCTCGGACTGCTCGGAATTCATGTAGTGCTTAAGGTCATATGTCATATGTGCAAAGTTGGACTTCCTGCAATCAGTGGGCCTTTGCATGATATTTTTCTTTCGATTTTTGGAGAACAGTTCTGACATCATATTTCACTCTATATCCATCCATATCCTGTAAAGCAGTGAGCACAACAAACGGAAACTTGATGGAACTCGCGAACCGTGCCTTTCCTCTTAAGGCACAACTTTTGCAGCGCTTTTGCGACAGTCTTGGCGTTACGCAGAACGACTCCCTACAGGCTTTAAAGCTGAGCCAAAATGGTCGTATGAAAGTGTCACGTCCAGAGCAAGTTTGGAACTTGAGCATTGAACCATTCTGTTGAAATCAACATCATTGGATAAACCATTCGCATATATTGGCACCGACATCCATGGGAACAACATGGAACACTGGCCAATTGACCCAGCCATACTTCTTGATCTTCTTGAGCCGTGCTGCCACTTGTGGATTTCCCTACCCAACCTGACAGGAGGTGTTGAAGCTCACGACGCTCAGTGATTTGATCAAGCTGCTTGTCCTGAATTTGCTCTTGATTGCTGGCACTTGGAAGAGGATCATGTCAGATCAGGTCAGATTGTCATACCAAATGCAGTATATATTGAGTACTGGAATAGAAACATTCAATCATAGACTGGTATGGATGTATTATTATTACTATGCACATACATACATGCATACAGACAGACAAACAGACAGACGGACGGACAGACGGACGGACGGACGGACGGACAGACAGACAGACATACATACTTACTTACTTACATACATACATACCGACACACACACACAAATACATACATACATAATATCTGTGTGTGTGTGTTTTGAATACACATATTCCATATAGATACAGTATGATACAGTGATACTTGTGTGTGTATATGTATTTATGTCTATTAATGGGCACATACACACAAATAGACAAATAGTATATATATATATATAATATATATATAATATATATATATATATAAAATATATATATATATATACCTATAGTATTTACACATATGGGCAGCCGACAAGCTGGACGAAGTTGCTTTTGCGAACGAAGTGCGTATTACGGGGTCTGGGGTGGTACAGGGTAGTCATAAGGGTCCCAAAAAGGAGCCGCTGAGGAAGGCGACAATCCGCGGATTGTCGAAAGGTAAGAATAAAACGGTAAAAAAAGAAGCAGTCGTAAGGGTCCCGAAAAGGAGCGGGTGGAAAGGCAACATTGCAAAGGGTCTTTGTTGGAGCTGCTGACGTAAAAAATGAAAGAGTTACAAGCTGAGAGGGTTTGTGGAGGGATGTTTGCATGAAAAGTGGTAGTCATGAGGATCTGGAAACGGAGCGTGTGGAAAGATAAGAGTGAAACGGGTTGTTGGATCCGGTGTCCGGTGTAGAAACGTATCGGGGATAATGAGGACGTGAATGGCAGGAAATGGGCGAAATGAGGGGGAGGAGACTAGGCCAGTGTCGCCGGTGAAATGCTGACCAAGAGATTATTCGCTAAGAGGATCCATGCAATTATAGTGGTTGTGGAGCTGCCGACATGACAGAACAAGAGAGCATTAGGGTGATATGGATTGTGGACAGGGGCGAAACAGCGAAACAGGTGGTTGTAGATAAGGTCTTGTTGGAGCTGTCGGCATAGCCGAAAGACTTGCAAGCCGAGAGGGTTTATCGAGGTGTGTTCAGTGATGTGGATCGTGGGAAGAAAGGTAAGATAAAAGATAAAGGAGGGCGATTTTTTTGGGATTTTTTTCCCGTTCTGTTTTGGGATTTTTTTCTTGTTTTTCTAGGTTTCAGTAAAGGAAGGAAGGAAGGAAGGAAGGAAGGAAGGAAGGAAGGAAGGAAGGGACGAAGGAAGGAAGGAAGGAAGGAAGGAANAACGTGTCCCTATCCATCCATTCACCTCTTCGTAGAATACCATTTACCTCATAATGCCGGGGACAGATGCAGGCTCCGCAACTCAGGAGTCTTGGCATAGCATTGTCTGAAACCGG